>JANITX010000003.1:21786781-21807495 GCA_027564395.1 Erythroxylum ulei
TAACGGAAGTGATTTCTTTTAAATTTGGTTGCAAGCGACAATAGTACCAAATTTTGGCACCATTGTCGGGAAATTTCTTAACAGTTTTTGTTAGTGATATTTTTGTTTTTGGTTTTGTTGCTATTGGTTACCTTGTCTTCTGTTTGTTTCAGTTTCAAAACTCTTTCTAATTTTTCGATCTTTTAGCAGCATGGCTCACTATCAGTTTGCTTTTGATTCTGATTTTTCATATTATCCTTGTTATGATAATGAGTTTCTGTCTATTGCGACTTCTAGGTTTGACCATCAAGTAGCGGATTTCATACCCTTAGCCGCACAAGTACTAAGGGATGACCAACAAGCTTAGGTATGTTAAGTTTGCTCATTTTTGGGTTATTCTTTTGTACGTGTTCCTTTTTGCAGGATACAAAGTACGGATTCACTTCTCCACCGAGCTACTATAAAGAGCAGTCTTACTTCAAGACTCCACCTCCACCTCCACCATCGCCACCACAAGCTGATGAAATGTCTTTAGAGGGGATTGTAATGAGTTTGGCGACGAACACTCTTTAATTCTAACAATTTAGACAATTGTACGTGCCTCGGCAAAATCAAAATATAACATCAAAATTTGAAGGTAAGACTTCTTTGGAAGATGTAATTCAATCTTTGGCCACTAACGTTTTGACGTTTCAGCAAAATACTGAAGGAACTATTGAAAATATACATAGAAGTATGGAAAATCAACAAAGAAATTTTGAAAATATATTAAGCCGAATGGCAATTGTCATAAATCGATTGAAGGAACAAAGTTTTGGATATTTTCCAACACAACTGGAAATTAATCCCAAAGAAAGTGCGAAGGCTATCACATTGCGGAGTGGTAAGGAATTGCAGGAACCATTTCCAAAAAATTCCAGAAGAGAGGTAGAAGAAGAAATCACGCAAAAAGCACCTTCACAACTAGAAATGACGCAAAACAATCTACAGAATATGTTGATTCCACCCCCTTTTCTAAGTCGATTTTTTAAGACAAAAAAGGAAGAGCAAGCAGAGTTAGAAGAGGAAGAGATTATAGATCTAGAAAAGATGGAGGATGTGCAACCTCCTAAGGTAAGTGATGCAGTTCATGTTATCGCTAACCGAATTTGATTTTCTTTTCCTAGTTGTTTACAGGTACAAGAAGAACAAGAAGAGCCACAAGAAGTACAGTTTTTAGGAGAACTGTGGGCGAACGAGCTGAAGATCAAAGGTGACAAGCAGGATATTGAGTCTCCACAACCATTGGTGTTAATTTTACAAAGACCATCTTGGTGTGAGAAGGGCGATGCCCGAAAAGACAAGTGGACATTAGAGTATGATGGTGAAGCGATGAAGTTCCACTCATCAGAAGTCATGGAGCATCGTGCTGATAAAAAGCCTACTTCGAGGGAAGGTGCTCTAGGTTTCTCACAAAGTTTGAGCATGCTTCCTGTTGGACTCAAGCATCTATTCGATAATGGATGATGTACATATGCCAAGGGTCAAGTTTATGACCTTTGATAAGCGCATAATAGGAGGTACCCCATTCGTATCCTTTCTTTTATGTGTTTTTTTAGCAATTTTCTTTTATTTTCATTTTTAGGTTTAATTCAGTTTAGCTAGGAATTTAAATTCACATTTTTATTTCTGTCATTTTAATTTTCATCTTTTCTTTTTAAAATTTAAAAAAAGAAAAAAAATTGCTTTGTTTTGTGCACTATGGTGTCTTTTCGACTCTAAAGGTGGTAGTTTAACATGCTTACGTACTATAAAGGTAGAGCTTCTACAAAGTGCAAGCAATCTTTAGCTTAAAATGTTCGATTTTGTGATCAACCAGATACTAAGTTATTCTACCATTATCCATAAGCAAGCAGTTATCTGGGATCATAAAATAAAAAATGTGGAAAGAAAACTGGATAATAGACTTTTGTTTGCATTGCTTTTCTTTGCTACTCAAGCTCTTGCTTACAGGAAGTAGATTGAAGTGTTATTGAAATATGCTTTCTTAAACAGTTACCCTCAGGGGTTCGACGTAAAGCAACCCAAGGGAGAAGAGGCTTGAAGTTGAACCAACAGAAAAGCGAGCCCATTTCATATCTATTCAAGTAGTTGGAAGAAAGTTACCCGCTGCTTAACTTTGTCTTCTATCTCTCCAACCTGCCATCGTAACTCAGTACGTATTTCCATCCTCGCGACGCGGGTGGTTTTCTATTTAAGTCATTGGCTAAGGTTGTTGTTTTCTTGTTTCAGCTCTTGTTTTTTCTTTATCTTTTTTTGCTCTCCTAAATTCTCAAATTAACAAATCGTGATGTGTCACAAGGTATTGATAGCACTTTTGAAAATTCAAAAGTTGTGATCATTGATTGAGCAATCACCTTACCCACCATTTGATCATAAGTTAGTCCAGAACATAATAGTAAATTTTCAATATGAAACTCAAAATACTGAAGTTGTAGACATTCGACCAAAATTAGCATGACAAAAATTAGAATGAATAAGGAAACTAAATGGTTTACACGTTTTGATATAAGCTGAAAATGCCATTGGCATGAATAAAATCACATGTTCTTGGATATGCTGAGAATCCTTCACACCTAAAACAAGATAACAATAGAAAAGGTCATTATGCTTCCAAAGAAAACTATTAGGTTTCAAAAGATTTTCCTTGTTCAACAAATAGAAAATTTACGGAAGAGTGGAATTAACTAGTGATGAATTGTACAATATTTTTTATTATTAAACTATATTTTGAGAATATTATGTAACTAATGATATATTGATTCAAGAAAATGCTGGAGTATTTTTTTCAAGAGCTATTGGAAATGAAATACCACAATATACTTGATTGTAAACATTCTGTCATTATAAATAGGGTGCATAAAATATAATTAATTAAATTATATTTAAAATTTGATATAAAATAAATTTTTATTTCTCAAGATTTTTAACAAACCAACCACCATCAAAGGTAATAGTAATCATTCCTTTATTTTAACCAACCATCATAATTATAATTATTATATCAATTCTCATTCCTCCCTATATTCATTCTCATTCTCATTCTCATTACCTTCTCTGAACCAAGCGCCCCCTAAATATACAAACTGCGCAAAGCACTTCCCTGGAATAAGACCCAAAGCGAATCGTAGAACACAAGTTATGTTCCCGTGAGTTGGGCGTTCCTTACTTTGGTTTGGATGTACGAATATATTTGCAAATAAAAGCCATCCTCATCCTCTCTTCAATAGGAAGCTTGTTTCAATGCTTGTGTTTCTTTGCTTGAAAACTGTTTGGGCTTATAAAGAAAAGGAAAAGCATGTAAATGAAAGAGAAAATCACATCCACTTGGCAAACATCGGCCGCTTTTGGTGAATGAAGAATCAGCTACTTTTTAGCTGATTCAAGACTTTCAACTGTTTGATCATTTCAAACAGCTGAAATTCTTATTTGGTAAGAACATGAAAAAGTAGCTGTTTTATCTCAAATAATTGAAATTTGAAAAGCTACACAATAGTAGCATTTTCATATATCAGTTGATTATGTACAAGTGAAAACCCAAGTACCCCCTCCTAAATAAATAAAGTTATATATTAATTAATTTTTGCAATTCAAATTTATACCTAATTATAATTAATTAATTGTGCTATAGTGTGACATAATTGAATTATTATTAATTATGCTATAGTGCCATGCATGACACTGTAGCATAATTGATGCATGACACTGTAGCAAAATTAATTATTATAAATAGTGTCATGCATCGCGTTATGCTTATGAATTATGCATGACACTGTAGCAAAATTTAATTTGTCTATTTTTATTACTGATAATTTTAATTTTTGTAAAATTAAATATCTAATCGTGACCTTATAAATTTTTTTAAGTATCCTTATAAGTTATTTTTAATTTATTAAATAATAAAATTCATACATATTATATAAAAAAAGTACTAATATGATGTACCTCACTACATTCATATTAATAGAAAATTTAAAGTTAGATTGTTGATATTATTGTTGTTGTTGTTGTTATTGTTGTTATTCTTGTTGTTCGAAAAACTAAAGCAACAATACTACCAGGGTAGAGACAAACAATGCAGAGGGGAGATCGAACCATAAGCAGAGGGGAGAACGCCCGTACGAACCATAAGCAGAGGTACGAACCATAAGCAGAGGAATACTGTTATATGTTCTATGTTTTTTTAAGAGTTATAAACTTAATTTTTGTATAATTAAATATCTAAAATCTAAATTTTTATAAGAATATTCAACAAAATACTAAGATATATAATATTCATACCCTTATAAAGTCATGTCTTCATAAGTAATTTTACACATAAACACCTAACAATAAACAGCTAATTTTACCAAACATCAAATGACAAATAACTAATATAATTCGTTGGTCAAATCAGCTGATAGAATCAGCTGTCAACTAACAACTAATAAAATCAACTGATTGTCAAATAAAATTGTCGACTAAAATCAGCTTGCACTACCAAAATGATCATTTCATTTGGTTAGCTGTACATCAGATACCACTTAGAAATCTCCGTCGATATATATAAGTGAAGAAGCAAAAATTATATTAAGAATTGTTGAACAACAAGAGCAATGCACAACTAAATTTACATTCAATTAAACTGAGGCATGGACCCTTTTTTTAAAAAGAAAAAAGACCATTATTACAATGATATCTTCTCTATTTAATTCTTTTTAGGTACCTTTGGTCGTGACCTCATGCTGGCTCTCTTTGCAACATCCCATGCCTTGGCTGGTGCATATATACCTAGCTGTGCAGCAAAAAATGACTCGTATCCAGGCGAATCAAAAGCAAAGCCCGTATGTTTAGATAGCTCTCTTGGAAGTTGAGCTACAGCGAAGCTCCTTTCCTCTTCAGGTGTAAGCCCATTCCCAATCTCAAGCAGTCGAGCTTTGGAATTGTCATCAGGCTCGTGCCTGTGAATTTCCTGAACGATCTGATAATCGTAGGGAAAGAACCATCTTTGAACCCTGAGTCAAATCTCAGGGTTAAAATGAACAACCATATTTGATGCCCCAATAAGATTAAGAATATGCTAATCATGTATAGAAAAAACTAAAATCCAAGTGTTTCAAATTGGCGCTGCTGAACCTTACCCTTGGTAAATGAAGTCACCGAAGAGTGCAACCACAGGAACAAGAACAAGTGTGATATAAAAATAGAAGGTACTCATCAAGACATAAATGACGAAATAAACATTCTCCTGCAATTAAAATGAAGTGCTTATCAGTAAGTCATTATTATGAGCTGATATCAGAATGAAGAGGGAAAAGATCATTAACTGACTCACCCGTAAGAGTGAATATACAAAAATGAACAAAAACCAAGCCAAAATGCTTCCTCCAACACTAATGTAATGCCATCTTGTAATTGAATTACAGATCATAAGAAGGCGCAGGTTAACTGTGATTACAACGCATGTAAAGGCCATTGTGCTAACATCCCATTGCCCAAACATCTTGCCTGAGGTATTTTTACCACGAGCACCGGAAACAGTCACAAAGTGGTAGAACACTAGAGATTGATACACTGAAAAGAAAGCATATGTAGCTACCACTCTCCACTTGAAAAATACATTCTTTATCCCCTCTTTGTAGAGCTCAGGATACTTCTTGGACAGGGATGCGCTGACGTCCTAGCAAAACACACATTTTTTCCAAAGAGAGCCAATAATTCAAGCTCATCGCAGATAATTGTAAATCTGTGCTGAAGCACTCATAAACCAATGGTTAATTCAAGGTTTTGGTAAGCATAATCACCTTATCAAATAGACCAACCATGATCACTGGCAAGGCTGTGAATATAACATTATACAGAGACTGGAACCAATCATCGTAAAATCGTTGACCGGAAAACCCAGTATGAAAGGTGAACCAAAATTGAGTCAACGTGAATGTAAGATTCTTGTAAAAGAAATATGTGATGACCTGCAGAAGCGTAAAAGCACAATCAGTTTTAGAAGGAAATAAATCCAATTCTTGTTAAGAAATCAACTGAATGGAGGATTAAGGACTTGAAGATTGTAAAATTCAGACCTTGCATATTCTAAGATAGGACCAACGTCCATGCACAAGTAGCAAATCTGTTAGATAGCGAAATTGGGCAATTGCAAAATCACTAGCCATTACTGCCTGCATCCCTTCCAACCCACTTATTCCAACACCAATATGAGCAGCTTGAATCATGCTAACATCATTAGCACCATCTCCAATACTAAGCGTTATCTTGCACGCACCTTTCTTGACCAGACTAGTCACCTAAAATTGAATACAAATTCCTCAACCAAAGGCTTGGATACTCAAAATATGCAGTCGCACCAAGATAACTAATTAAACAAAGGAAATTCTGACTTGAGGTTTTAATTTACTCCTGCACATATACCCAGCCATACATCTAAGTATGCATATGAATAGTCTCCAGTTTGCCATAGAAGCTTATGTATACAAACAGTAACTTAGAATCTGTAATCAGACCAAGCCAATGTGGACTTTCAATGTAGCATAGTAATGTGAGAAAATCTGTGTTTGCATTCACCCAAAAAAAGAAACTCTTAATTAATATATTAATGATAATTTGTAGTACTTGAACCATTAAGTGATTTAGACCAGATAAATATAGAAATTAAAATTTTAGAGAAACAACATTTCCTTGCTTAACAAAATGGTAAATTACAAGTTTTTTATGCAAAAAGGACAATCACCTGTGCTTTCTGTAAAGGAGAAACTCGGCAGCAAACAACTGAACTACAATTCAGGCTTAGATTTAGCAACATCACTCGTAAACTTGGGTCTAATGCATACATTAAACACTTTCCATCAATAATAAGTGCTAATTTTGGTCCAGAAACAGTGCGCAATTGGTGCTGTGCCTCCTCAAGGCAATTTTTCAGATCTTTTTTTACTTCTTCCTTGATAAAATGAGCTATTTCTACTTGGTCACCCTGTAACAACAGTTATCATTTGACAGAAGAAATCAACAGTGTGTAATAAATTGTGCAATCCCAAATTAAATCCATCCAACTATAATGAACTTCTTACCCTGTTTTCCACTTCTCTAATTGCATCTGTCTCCGAACTGATAATGAACTGCTTCATTTGATTGTTAATTAAGTTGCAAGCTGCAGTTAATGACAAACAGAAGATATATTTAAAAAGTTGCGCATTCATAAAAGCTGGCACGTAACTCAAGAGTCAAAAATTTGGGGAATGACAACGTAAAATAAAGTAAAAAATCACCATAAGCTATGTTTATTGCTGTTTCCAATTTATCTCCTGTTAGTACCCAGATCTTAATTCCAGCTCTAGAAAGAGTCTCTATACAAGCTGGTACTCCTTCTTGAAGCTTGTCTTCTATAGCGGTGCACCCAATTAAAATAAGATCTTTTTCTACTAGTTCTGCAACCTGCATTTAGCTCAGTTTGTAAAAGACGATAACTTCAATGCATTTTAAAAAAAGGCAAATAAAACCACTTAAGAACAATAAAGAGGTCTTTCTTCACGTATACAAACTTCTACCAGATCCTACCTTAAACAATCCTGAGAGAACGATTTCTAATGTATATACTTCACTATTCCAAACTTCTGCTCATATTATCTAAAGGATGATTAATTCCTGGGATTTTAAAGGCATGAAACCGGCCATTCCAAGCATATAGCCCCCTTCAGCACACTGGTTCACCAGATTTCAATAATAAGAAAGTAGAGCAAAATAGTATTTTTAGCCATTGTTAAAATATCGAAAGTTTTTTATACAAAGGAAGAAAACAGTATCTTCTTATAATGTTTTCCAACTTTTGATATATGCCATTACTATTATTAGCAGAACAACACTTAAATAATAGCCTCAACAACTGCATAAGAAATGTTTCATACATAAAACACAAATCAATATGAAAAATACACATTGCATTATCTTTCTTTAAAAGTTTAACAGCAAGGCATTTAATGAGTAACGATAGCATAGTTGATAATATCTTTCAACAAAACATTCAAACAAGACAGACACCAAAATTGGAGGAGGTTGGAGGACAGGAGAAAACTTATGATCAGGTAGATTGTACCTCATCTAGCCTCTTCTCACGATCCCTCAAAGACGATTTTGCTTGGATGAACTTCTCATTCCAGGTTTCATATACTTCAGGGCTCAAATCCTTATATGCTAGGCAAAGAGTACGTAGTCCAGCTGATCCAAATTGTTCCAGGTGTTCCCTAGTTACTTTTTTTATAGAATCATTTCCATCAGCCAGTCTTTCATATATCACAGTATCAGCCCCCTGTAAAAAAAGGGTTTCCAGCCAAGTGTCATTTCCCAAGCCAACAAGAGCACTTTCCATCTTAAAGAGAATCAATTAGCCAGTAGTAAGTCTCAGGTTTGACTCAAACCTTCCTCCCTCAAGGGCTAAGTACTCTCCCCAGAAACATGTAGAATCAGGATATTTTGGTAAAAATGATACCTTAGAGTACAAGACAAGTCTACCATTGGAATAACGACAAACAACAGACTGTCGCTTTCTTGTGCTATAAGATCAAAGATACAAATGATGTCAGTATTATCCAAAATGAGATGATACATTGACAAATATAACTTTGTGCTTACCTGTTGAACTCCAGAACATTCAAAATTTCATATGGCTTGTCTTGAATATTCCCCACTTGCTCAACATGAGATTCACGAACATAGATCATGGTAGGTGTTCGCCTAAGGAAAAAAACCAATTTCATAACCGCCATATTAGCAGAGTTAAAAAGTAAATGGTGTTAAATTAACCACTTTTATTTGGTTGCTAAGGAACACCTTTCAAGGGAAAGGAAAGCGTTACAAATAGCAAGCATGTGATTGTATGCCAAACCTGTAAAAAAAGAAGCCAAAGTTCTTTGCAGCAGTAACTAAAGCAGCTTCATCAGGAGATGCAGCTTGGTAAGTGATCTTCTCAGGAGTCTCATCACCTTCAGTGAGCACAGTATGACATATAGCAAGGCATCTAAAAAATTCCTACGTAAAGGAAAAAAGCTATGATTTAAGCTACTAGACTTTTAAGATTGATACATCATAAAAGCATACTTCAAGGACACTCAAAACAAACTATAAGAGTTTTTTTATAGTAAGTCCACAATGAAAATATTAAATTATCACAGGAAAGAAACTAGTAGCACTTAAAATGCTTACTTGGACTACTAGATTGACGTTCGAGACACTTCACAAAAATGGGAGAACGACCCTGACACTCATAGAATTTACTATAGTTTTGATAAGAACTGAATAGCATAACTGAAATGAGGCACAGTTTCAAGCCTCAGCAAGACTTGAAACATCTGGAAGTAGCATTTATCATCAATATTAGATTTTAGCATCTACATGCTTTTGTGGAAAAGTATAGGATTTTCGACGTGTTGAACCAAACTTTCAAGAAACCATTCAACTGAAAAGTTTAAGCAATTGGGAGTGTCCCAAGAATGGATCATATTATTCTAACACTCCTCCTTAGGCGTGTCATTTTTACCTGGCCCGAGTTAGCCTAAAGTCAATGGGCATAGCCCGAATTGATCGGGCTTCAGGTCTTACTAGAGTTTTTTTGTTTTAGTTTCAGGCTAAGAGTTGGACTCGGGAAAAGGCCTTTTGGTTCAACCCAACTCGAAACCTGAACGACCATAGGCAAAATGATGTCATTGTCATTTTAAAATTAAATTAAATAATTTAATTTCAAAAAATAAAAAATTTCAGACTTTGCCCGAACTTGATTTGGGCTTTGGATCACATAAGACTCGAGCTCGAGCCTCAAGTCTCAGCCCAATGCCACCTCTACTCCTCACACAAAGTGTGAACAAACATACACATTACTAAAGCATTTAATCCAAAAACTTAAACAATCACAAACTCCCAGCGGCATCAACTGTAAAATATCATATTACTACAGAAAAAAATGCAAAAAATATTGATGAGGATTATATATTTTCCTAGATCATTCCCAGGCAATAGCCAAAAATCCATAAGCAACTTGGATTGTGACTAAGGATAAAATAAATTATATTTCTAATAACAGGAAAATATTAGAAGCTTCAGGTTACACACTTACTTTTAGAAGGGACCGAATAAATATAAAAACTCCTATAAAAAGTATCCTACCTTGCACAGTTCAGGATTAGCCTCATTTCTCCAAGCTCCTCGCATAATCCTTGGATCATCAAAATTAAAACCCTTCTCATGAATTGCATTAGTTGATTTAGGAACCTGTACGAAAATCAACAAAATATTTACCCAACAATTTTCCATGCTACAAGAGTGAGTACAAAAAGATGCTGATGTCAATATGTTATCTTAATCCATGCAGAGAAAGTTGTCCATGTTCCATAAAGGCCAAGAACCATACTCCTTGGACATTCATGCCACTCCGTTGAGCCCCTCCCCTCTCAATTTCTGTTATACCAGATCCATAAATTTCACATCCAATCGAACATTTAAAGAACTCCATCAAATTTCTTGTTAAAGTTCCTGTTTTATCAGAAAAGATATACTCCACCTGAAAAAATACACAGAAGTTAAAGTACTAGACATATAGATGATTAAACTAACCAATTTAAACAGCTACATACCACACATCCAACATAATGGACATATTGGTTCAGCAAAAGAAAAGCTATGTGGATTACGACCAATTCTTAAATGAGGTATTTCAACTCTAGGAATGAATAAAAAAAATCTTTATTGGTTGGACCTCCTTTTTTTTATGAGGAGAAGCCATTCGCATTAATTTACCTGCCCAAGTTCCTCATTCAAATTTGAAGTCCTTGCCAATGCAGGGGTATTGGTGTCAGCATGGTACATATGTAAATCCTTGTTGATAAATTGAGTGCATTGAATAAATTTGATCGTCTGGACATGAGATTGCAATCAATTAACAAAAATTTGCCACATTCTGCAACGCTAACCTAATGTCTAGGAAAATTGCATGAAGCCTGCCCTATAAACTGACCTCAATGGAAACATACAATGAGATGGGGATTATTGTAGAGTATAGTGTGATCAGGGTAAACATGGTCAGACCAACAACCTACAAAATAAAAAAGGTGAATAAAAATCAAGAAAATAATGCTGGAAACAGACAAAAATTACAATAAATATAGCAATCTTATTATTACCCCAAATCGATTGCTAGGGTTAAATGCCAGTTCCACACCTTCTTCAAGTCCTAGGTAGAAATACTTGCGACTTATGAATACACCACTGTATAATTACACAAAGCATAGAACATTATCATGCAAGAAATTTACAAAACACAAGAGGTAGCAAGTTTGATGGAAAAAAGTCCAAAGAAAAGAAGCAAAAGAAAACAGAAGACAATTTAGCCCGTGTCTCACCTGCCTATGGCTCCAATACAACACATAATGAAGAGTGTTCCAAAAAGCATGAGTATAAGTTTATCAAGTTTCCTCTCTAATGTACTTCTCTTAGAAGGAACATTCATTGAGTTCATCATAACCTGCATGATTCCAGGCAGCCATAAAAAGTTATCCATATGTTAGCCACAAACTAAGCAGCAAGATTATAATGTCAAAAATGATAACATGATCGGTTTCTCTGGCATTAAAGTACAAATACAAACCTATTACTTCCACATTTGTACAAAATACAACAGTCAAAACTCTTGGCACTCACACAACTTAACAAGAAAAATTTTGAGGAGAATAAGGAGAAATTAGTAGCATAATTATTGTACAACCAAAGAGGCCAATGCCTTTGATAATAAGCACTACAATGACAAATTATTAGCACAATAACAAACCTTTGTTTCATGACCAGTAAATATAACTGCCCCAACAATGTACTCTGTATTCCTGAGACTACACCCCTGGAAGGACATGAAACCATAGTAATTAAATAAAACCAATATTAGTCCTATCATCATATCATAACAAATGGCCAAGAAAGGTAGTGTGAAGTTCCCCCCCTGGGGCAAGGCGGAGACAAAAGCTTGTTAGAAGCATTCAAGGAAATAATTATATCCTGAAAGGAAAAAAGACAAATAAATATAAAAGCAACCATTATTGAGGAGGAAATGAATTTGGAGCTTAAGGAACAAAGACAAATAAATATAAAAGCAACTATTATTGAGGAGGAAATGAATTTGGAGCTTACTCTTAATAGAAGTTGGTTTGGACTGAGAGGTAGTGTCTGTTTATCAATAATAAGATTGCCAGTGAAAGTATAGAGTGAATTGTTCGCTTGCTCACACTGTACTTCACCTGTATTAATGAAGCAATATAAGAATGCTTGCAAAGTAAAAGAAAGATGACATTCACGAGGTATTGGTGTGGTGCATGAGAAAATTCCAAGCATGAGCATGAAACAAAGCCCATTCTTTACGTAGAATACTATACATATTCAACAGTTTGACCAACCCATGATAATTTAGTGTATCATAACAATCACAGAAGGCAACGATGCTGACAAGGGTAGCAAAAGAAAGCTTACAGACACATAAATAACTTGATATTAATCCCTAATGTAACTCATTGATGGTACTTGAATGTAATTTGGATGTATATATGCACCTATGTACTTCAAGTCAATGTACTTAATATTCTAAACCTAACTTAACCTCTGAACTCGGCAGCTTTCTCAGGACTCAAGTAATCCCAAGTCTTTTCCAATGCCTTTCTGATCTTGAGGTTTGTTTCCCCGTCTAAATTTGATGTCTGCCAACAAAAGCCAAACTTTGAAAATGGATAAGAAAAAGCAATGCTTGATAACAACTTAAGGTCATGCTTTTTATGAAATAATGGTTCGACAAAGCATGAAAGAAAGGAAACCTCAATGTAGCATACACCATCTGGATTTGTAGTAGCAAGAAAAAGAAGATCTGTGGGAAAAAATCCATCTTGTTTAACCTGAAAGACAAAGCAAATTCAGCCTACAATATGAAGAATGTGGACATAATAGCCAAACGTCTGTTCAAAAATGTTTGTTCAGTAAGCTAGCCAACCATATTATTAACACAGTTCAATCGAAAAGAAGGAAATATTAATAGGAGTTCAGGATACCCACCCTAATAATGTCTCCAACCTGCAATTTCTTCCAAGAAACAGTCTCCCACCTTTGATTTTGCAACATTTCTACGAGACTGTTATTTATCACCATATCATTCTGAAAGCGCTTCTGTTGTGTACAAAAGAGGATAACAGAACAAACAAACAAGAAATGAGTAGCTTTCCCTCGTCAATCACAGAAAAATTTGCCCTCATCATCTCCAACACCCCCACTCCACCACCCAACCGGAAAAAACACTATAAAAGAGGCATCAAGTTGAAAGAAATTTGAAAAAAGAAGACATTTGGGTTTTGTTCTTGTTGACAGTACAGTATGTAATATAACCTTATACTAGCAAATATACATATATACTATAATCTCAGTAGCACTCGAAAACTTTTTTTTTTTTTTTGAAAGAACAAGAAAAGATAAAGGATGCAATCATGTTATGATTGCATTACTCACCGAATCTTCAAATGCCTCCTTAATAAGAGAGACTAAAAGCACCAAACTCAAAGGTACAACATTTGTAATTGGATTGACTGGGCTGCATGATCAGAAAACTTCTTAAATACAACACATACATTTGTCAAATTTACATATCTGTCGCAAACAGGAAACTTAATGTTCAGCAAGACTCTAGACCAGATAGTCATATAAATGGTAATTATTGTGACCAATAACATTAATTTGTAGCTTCACTTCTGAAATGCTTTGGAACATTCGTGCATTCAAAAGCATGTGTGATTTCTCCTGTAGATCCTACGATGTTCTAAAGTAAGATGATTAAACTCAAAATGTTACATGACAACATTGTTGGGGAAAATCTTGTCTATGAATTGTTACAAAGGCTATAACATCCTGCAAATCTAAATCAACATCAACTTGACAAATAAAAAATGTAACAAGTCTATATAGCGAAAATAATATAAAGGGAAGAATACACTTAGTTCAAATAATGAGTATGACTATCACACCTGATTGGAGTCATCGATAAAATTGAGATAAACAGGAAGTAGCAATTGGCCACACGCCTGAACTGTCATTGCAGCAGAAAATATTCTCAGGAAAAGGATCACACTATTCAAATGACAGGGGAATGATAAATCTACCTTACCATACAGATAATGGAGCTCAACCAATTAACTACAGTTCTGTTTCAAACATCACTGATTTGAGCAATTTTTTGGAAAATTCAAAATCAATTACAGGGAAAAAAATCCCAAGATTATGATTTTTTTCATTGGAGATGATGTATTATCAGTCCATGATTAGCACAGCTTATATCTAGAGTGAGAATTCAAGGAAATTAGAACATTATCAAATACGCTATAGATGTTAATCTCTTTTCATCGTAAATTGCCCAATTAACTCAATCACTAGAAGCAATAAAGTCCATCCATCATTTAGTGATTAAGCCCCTTGATTCAATATTGATGCTCTTAAGCAATTCATCAACATAAATGCCAAAACATTATATTGCAAGTAAAGTCATGTAAGATTTCAAGCAGACATAGCCAATCATTTAAGGGAAAAGACGTCTAAAATAATCAACATTCCATTTCCAAACGCTAGTTTACCTGTTCAAATAACCCTTTTGGTAAAAAGGTAAAGAAATTGTACTTTGTAGTTGAAATAGAATTGCCCTGAAACAATTTACCTCAAATAATTAAAAAGAAAGCAAATTTGAGCAGAAAGAAGGAAAACGGATTGAATAATGGAACTCTGACCACATACTTTGACATATATCAAAAACATTCTTCAAAACATATTAGCACGAAAACTTCCAAAAACAACTAATGCAGAAAAACTGAAAGCTAGAGCTTTGATAAATGAAGCTTCAGATAGGAACAATTCAACTAGAATCTTGGCTACTCCCAGTAGACTTTGTCAACAGAAGACTAATTGACAAGTTTAAGTTATGAATGAATTTTGCAGATATAAATTTCATTTCAATTCAAATGACTCCCAGAAGATGGCCTGATAAGGCAACATGGATACAACTGCCTGCTCATTAATAATGAATTTTGCATATATAAATTTCATTTCAATTTTCACAAGTCAAATGACTCCCAGAAGATGGCCTGATAAGGCAACATGGATACAACTGCCTGCTCATTAATCAAGGAGGATGGTCAAGGTTTTGAATATGTCTGACATGTCTTAGGATAAATTACTGGCACACAAAAAGAACTAGGATAAAATTCATCCTGGAGACACAGCTTATCTCTGAGGGTTTGATTAAGTATATGACAGGTCAATTTCTAGACACATACTTATGCTTACATAAAGGTCTTTATATGAATAACATAGAAAAGGAAATTAAAGTTAATCAGGGTCATTGTGCAGTAACCCCACACGCAATGTGCTCCAACAATCTTTCAGTTGAAGCACCTCGTTCGACTCCGAGCACCTTGTTGAGTGTTTCCTTTAACTAATTGTCAATGCTTGAGCACAAATACCAAGAACAGCTTTCCTTTTCATATCTAATTGAACATTTATCTTAGCATATAACATGTATAAAACAGATAACATGCGATAACCTCATGCTTTCATCAATGAAGCAAGCATGGGTACCTACAATTTTGCACCGTGAAGCAAAAACGTTCAAGCTCAATATTAGCGAAACCTATGTTTCACATCAGAATAAAGCCTAAGAAATCAGTTGCACCAAGTCAACTGAATTTCTAGTTGCACAACAAATAATTCAAAGAAAAAGTCCATTTCTTTTTTCAGCAACCAAACAGACGAAAAGAATTCGACAAAAAAGCTTATACACGCATACAAACATACTATCCAAGCATTTATATAACATAAAACCTTGAATCCAACGGGAAGATTCGCCTCGCGGTCATTGCAGTAAATGGTCCGGTAACCGGGGGCTTGAGGCTGGACTCGTCCGAGTCGAACCGGACGAGTCGTCGTACGACCCGTCAAACTCACGTCACGCCCCAGCCTGGAGCTCGATGACCTAACCGTTTCCCATCCGCCTCCACTCATCGTCTATCTCGGAGCAAAAGGACAAACAGAACGAGCCAAACTCCAAATTTCAGGGAGAATAATGTTTAATCTGAAATCAATCAACAACTATATTGCTCTTCGATTTCTTCTATTTTCCTTCTCATTAAAACGGCGATGAAACAGAGAGGAAGATGAGAATCGTCTCCTCTGCTTTCGTTTTTGAAAATTTTCTCCTGGCAGTTATTCCGTTGCCGTTAAAGTTTTATTTATCTTTTCTTAAATATAATGGCCCACCAATACACTCGCTCCCTCTTTGGCCTACGTTGTTCGTGTTATTCACCAAAATCTAACCACGTCTTGTCATGCGTCTTAATTGGCAGTAATACGGTACGGTACGGTTAAGTACTTTAAATCCGAAAGTACGCGCTACATTTGACGCGTTACTTTCATGACCCACTGTGGGTCTCTTTGAAAATGGGTGTGGATTTGTTCATGAATTGTACACGTGCCGCGTTTGAGTAAATAAATGTCGGAGAATTAGAAGTTTCCAAAAAAATTTTGATTTATATGATAAAGCTTATATTTTTATTTTTGATTTTGATTTCTTATAAATAAATTAAGTGATTTTATATATGTTCGAAAAAAATTCAGAAAAAAGTTTTAATTTAGATGTAAATTATAAAAATTATATTATGTGTGTAATAATATAAAAATATTATTTGATAAGTGAATTATTTAATAAATTACTAATTAAGCATTAAATAAGAAACGAATTGGCTGAATGAGTTTTCAATATATTTATAATATTTTTACTTTTAAGGAAACTACATTTTTGTTGTCAATAGAATTTCGATTATAACATTATTACTTAATAAATTTTGTTTTATTTTATTTTTTGTTTATTTAAAATTTAAAAATACAAAGACTTTACTAACCTTATTATGCAAAAGGATAATTTTAGGATAAATTAGATTGAAAATTTAAAATTTTGTCTAATTTTATAATATTAACTAAAAGTATCAAAAATATCCACAACCTTATTGACTTGAATTACCATATAAATATAAATGGGGTCATTTACAATTTTAAACTACATTTACATAATTAAATAAATAAGTAAATGAAAGCTTTAAAATTATTTACATAATTTTTTACGTATATTTTCATAACTAGTTATTAAAAATGTGTAACCAACCAAGAAGTAACTATTGTTCCCCAGCCTGTAACCTTCTCGCTTCCTTACTATTAAATTAGATTAAAGCTCCACATCTGAAATCGACGTTAGGAAAAGGATTGTTATCAATTCAAAAGTAACTCGACTAAATTAACCTCTCATCACTTTTGCAATGAAACATTTGGAAGGTAAAAAATTGTGATACCAAGAAAAATTATAATCATAATTTAAAACATAATTAAATCGCACTTTAGGCATCAAATTTTTTTAGTAATCTTAGAATCAAGTAGCATAACAAAGAATAGAAAAATGAATAATCAAATCTAGAATCTAGCAAACTTGAAGGATTTCAAATTACGCTGTTATTGTTTACGTATAATGAATAGAAGATTTCAGTCAACCAAAATCTTTGTTCTTGTAGCTTTTCACCCTAATAGGATAATCACATTGAACACAAACATTTGATTATGGAATAGCCAACATCAAACTTCAAATCGAACAAAGGAGAAACTGCAGGCATAGAACAAGCAAGAAAAAAAATTCCAAAAAAAATGCAAGAAAAAAAGGCTTTCTTTGGTTTGACTAATGACGTTCAACCACACAAAATTACCAACATAAAGAAGCAATGAGAGCATCTAGTGGATAAAATGAGTTAAAAATGTTAGTAATTTTTAATTAAAAAATGATTAATTATGGGGTCGTTTATAAAATTAAGGTTAAGAAAAACAAATTTGATCAAGATTAAAGATAATAAAAAAGCTCAATAAATGATATGATTAAATGAACTAAAATACAGTAAAGATAATAGGTCTTAATTAACATGGGTCAGTTATTTATTGGGTCTGTGATGGAAAGGCCCAATAAGACTACTATAAATAGCTATCAAGGTCTCATATTGCCTACTAAAGTAAGTTCGTTGACGTTTAGTTTCTCTAACCCTTTAAAAGTTTCGCACAATAAGAAATGCATAAAAATACATTCACGGCATAAGGATATACAACTTTCGTAACTATTGATTGAAAGTTTTATGAGCTTGTTCATATGTTAAGGAGCTTGTTTAAGCGATTCAGCAACTTATTCATCATTCAATAGATATCAAAACAAGTATTTTTCACATTTTCTTCATTAATACAAGTTCATGGATGGTCATGGGTCCATAATTAAAGTTCGTGTTATGTCTAACACATGGTATCAAAACAGTTTCATGATTGTATGAATTTGAATTAAGATTTCTGAATTTTTTTCACGAGAGGATCAGAGAAATTAATCTGCTTTTGCTGATATAAATTGCATATTTGCTGTTTGAATTTATTTTAAATAAGCATGGTATGGAAAAATGGGTCAAAAAGTAGATTTTCAAGTAATTTTAAAGCAAAATATCACCAGAATCTAGCAAAATCGTCAAAAAATGTCGCCAAATTTTGCTTTTTTTCAGCAACTGGTAAATTGCAATAGGAAGAAGCAGCTAATTGCTTCTAGGACACATTCAACATTTGGCATGCGTGATACATGCAGGCGAGACAACTAGCATATACAGCAGCTAGGCATTGGATGCGTGTCTGATGCGTGGCACACTTGTGCACACCGAGCGTGTGATCCACGTGCCATAAAGACAGCGTGTCTCTGACACTTGGTATGCACAATACAAGATTTAAAAAAATCAAAATTCACAAAATGGTCTTTCAAGTTATTTTGAGTCAATTTTTAAGGTCTTGCGAATTTACAAAGTGAGTTTTTAATTTTTTTGATTTATTACATTGGAATAAATAAGGTTTGATTTCAAAAAATCAAATAAGGTCATTAAAGCCACGATTAAGTGAATTTTCATGCATTTAACTTGAAATAAAAGAGATACATGTGGTTTTTTTATATCATATAGTGTATTTATTATTTGTTATCGTATGATTATCACTTTGATTGAGATTTTCTTTGTGATAAATTCTCAAGTAAAGTTTGTTGATAATATATTCAACACTGATATGTGATAATGAATATATGCATAAGGATTTTGCATTTATGAATGATGAGTTGTCACATATTTTATGCCTATATAGAATAATATGAGGATAAGATACAGGTGTATCCCTCGTGCTTGTAGATCAATTTGGGTAATAATTAGAATGTAGTCACCATAGTAGCCTTTCAAGTTAATTTTTGAATTATTCTACTTACATATTTGGGTATGTATTTGATCTTGTGTTTGGTTATTCTGCCCATTGGCCTTATATGAGACTTTGAGATGTGGATAAAGATAATTGATAGAGGAAAGTCATTACTTAAGTGATTTATTCGCCCACATGTGGTAGAGTCAGAAAATTTTATGATGTGCACTCTGATCACTTTTATGTGAAGGTCTTATATGCACGTGTTATACATTCAGACCACAAGTTTTATAATATATGTGATAAGATGCTCAGTATAGGTACTATTTTGTGGCTTTGAGAATCAATGTTATCCTACATTTGTACTGATCGTTACATTATCAATGTTGTGGTCACCTTCTCTGTAAATAATAACAACGTCACAATTGAACCCTCATTAGTTTTAATTTTAAGAAGTGGAAGCATTTACGTTAAAGATAATAGATATCAACATGGTCATGGTCAAGGATAGGCCACCGACACCTATATCTATTAGCTCAAAGGTTGAGAGAGCAGCATATATAGCTTGGGAAAGGTCAAATAGGATGTGTTACTTAACCATAAAGAGATCCATACCAGACCATCAACTAAGTGAGCTTCTAAAATAAACATAGCAAGGGATTTCTTTAATAACGTCTCATAGGCATATAAGGTATCTTTTAATACTGAAATAGGTACCTTATTAAAGGAATTATACTCTATAAGATATAAAAAAAGTAGGGAGAGTGAGGCAATACATAATTAGAATGGTGCACCTTTAGAGTAAGCTAAGGGCATTTAATATTTATATTCCTGATGCTTATATTATGCACTAAGCTTTGAATACTCTTTCATTAGAGTTTGGTATTTTGGTTACCACATACAATTCTTAGGATGAAGCCTAAGACATAAATGCACTGCCAACCATTATGTTGTTGAAGAAGAAAAGTTAAAGAATATAATTCATACAGCCTTAATAGCAACCAAAGCAAGTCACCATAAATTTAAAGGTAAGAAACCTAAATTTCCTCCACATATAGATGTTGGTCAATCTAGTGTTGCTAAAGGTCTTGCAGATGTTGTAAAGAGTATGAGTATGTGTAAGACCTCGGCCTCTCGGGCCTTGCGTCCACAGGGCTGTGGCCTCTCGGGCCTCGCGCCCACCCGCTTGCAGATATTGTCCGCATTGGGCCTCGACCTCTAGAGCCGAGCACCCGCACGGTTTTGGTTTTCCACAGGACTTCCCAAGAGGTCACCCATCCTGGTACTGCTCTGGCCGTAGCACATTTAACTTCGAAGTTCTGATGGGATCCGGTGCGTTAGGGCATGGAAAACGCGTCTGCAAGGGAGAGGTTTCCACATCCTTATAAGGCATGCTTCGTTCTCCTCTCCAG
>JANITX010000003.1:21814981-21828572 GCA_027564395.1 Erythroxylum ulei
TTATGTATTGAGAAGGATATGTTGGACAATATTGATCTTGATAATATTATTAATAATTTTGCATCTAGAAATGCACGGAGAAATTGTTTTTCATAAATCATGATCATCTGTGTATTTGTTAGTGTTATGATCATTTAATATTTAGTTGATTATGTAAACTTATAAATTGAATCATTTATGTTTCATACAAATATGTAAACTTAAGTATATTATCGATTTATTGGAACCCTTTTTTTAAATTTCGCCCAGGGCCTATAAAACTATAGGAACGGCCCTGATTGTAATACAATAGGGTTTTCCTTTAATCTAAGGCCATAAAAGTCATAAAATAAAGTTATATTCATTTGATTTTGTTATACAAATTTCTCTAAACTTATTTAATTGAGTTGTCAAATTCTTATATTATAATTTTTTATTTTTACTTGATTTTATAGATTTTATTTTTTATTTTTTATATATTGGTCAAATCTTTGAAACTTAAATTTTCCTTTGACTAGTTTAATGTCCAATTTAAAAATGTCGAAAAGGATCCGCTTCATACCGCCAAGTTCGATTTTGGCTCGAATTGACCGGGTCACAAGTCGAGGCTGGACCTATTATTTCTTAAACGACATCATTTTTAAAGTCTTTCTTTAAAAAAAAGCAACCCTAGCCATGTGGAGCCATAGGGCTAAGGATTTGGCTGTATGGCCCTTGGCCTGGCCCATGGCCCACCCTATGACTCACTAGTCCAGTTCTATTTTTAAAACATTACTTTTTATTTACATTCACTGTGTAAATTTTTTCACTAATAGTGGCAGTGCTCTTGAAGACAACAATATGAAACTGGGTCGGCCGGGCCTTTTGATTCGGATTCCGGAGCTTACTCGATAATCATAAACGTGTCAGCTTGACAATCCACTGCTTTCCATGTTGAACTCACAATGACTGGAGCAATCACCCTGGCCGTGTGGCCCTCGGCCCAGGCCGGGCCGGGCTAGGGCTGATATCCCTAGTCCAATTCTATTTTTAAAACATTACTTTTTATTTCGAATTCAGTGTTAATTTTTCCCTATTAGTGGCAATGCTCTTGAAGACAGCAATATGAAACTGGGTCGGCCGGGCCTTTTGATTCGGATTCCGGAGCTTGCCCGATAATCATAAACTTGTAAGCTTGACAATCCACTGCTTTCCATGTTGAACTCACAATGAGTGGCGCAATCACCTTATCCCTCCACTCGGCTCTCATATTCCCACAACCCACAAAGCTCCGACGACCACTGCCGTTCCACGTTCAAAGTTTGTCTCTCACACACAAAGCATTTCACTCCCATAGCCACTTCTATCCCTACAAAAGTCTCCCTACGGTTATTTGCGGCTACAGCAAGGTTTCTCCTTTATTCTGACAAGTACTGTTTTTCTGTGTACTCAAAAAGTTTTCTGCTTCGTCGATATTACTCTAAGGATTTTGTTCTCAGTTGGATGGTGAAGACTCGGATGAGATTGGGGAAGTATTCTTTGACGGCAATGACATTATTGAGGACGAAAGTGATGAGGATGAAGAGACAGAGAGCAGCATTGATTTGCTTGTCAGATTCTTGCATAGTATGTTCAAGAAGCTATCCAAGCGAGCTAAGAAGGCTTGTCGATCTCTCTTGCCCTCGGCTTTATCACCCCAATTGGTATTTTTTTCTTATCCTTGGTAGGTCATTCACGGGTTAATGTTGACAGCTGAGTTTTTAAGTGTTTTCACGAAATGTTGGTTTGACCGTGGGGTCACATAGTTGAAGTTAAGATCATTAACCTTTATGAATGACTTATTTGATTGCTAGACAACTGGATTAAGATTAGGTGGTTTTGTGACAGAACTGGAAGAAGTGAACTCGTATTCATGGCAGATGTGTAGAAATAGATTGAGCAGTGAGAAAGAAACTGAGTTTGAGATGTTCTGTTCTTTTTTTCCTGTAAAATTGCAAGTCTTGTTCGTGGAAATAAATATGTGAAACTGCGCTTGTAATCTAGTCAATGTCTTGAGTAGAGTTGCCTCAATATCCAGCCATTGCAGAACTTCTGCTCATCATTCAAACTTAATCTAATTATGTTTTCTTTTCGTGATTTTGGAAATCAGGTGTATTTTGCTGTTGACGGGTTCCTATTATTGGCTGGACTGTCTATCGTTAAAGCAGTTCTCGAGGTATCACTTCAGAAATATTCAATGACTTGCGTGCCTTCACTTTTGTGGATGAGTTGACGCTTATGCATGTACTAATGGGGTAGAGCCCTTGATATTAGACTATAGGAAATACTTGATATTTTGTAACGACAATGCAACAGCAGTTGTGTTCTTACCGGATTGCAACGAGCTGTACTGTTCCTGCTGAAATAAAACGTATCCTAGCGAACACGCATCACAAATGGCATCCCATTTTGCATTTCGCCCCAAGAAGTTAATTTCCTAGATGCAATCACAAAATAATTTTAAAAGGTACTTAATAATTTTAAAAGGTACTTCCACTATATTTATGCAGTTCTATATTGGCTTGGTATTCAGGAAAGTTATTTAGTAGTTCTAGTGTTTAAAATATCGTGGCTTATATTCTTGTATAGGTGGCTTGCACACTTGGAAGCACTGTATTTGCGGTGATCCTACTCCTCCGAGTTGTATGGGCAGCCATTTCCTACTCCCAATCAAGTGGAAATTCATATGGTACAACACAGCCAGTGGGATGATGTGGTGGCCGATTCTGAGCATTCTTAGATTTCCCTCTTGGGTCGCATTTTGATCACACTACAGTGGCTCCAGGTTCTTGTAAAAACGTGAATGTAGGTCCTAAGCTGGAAATTTGAGTTAGGAGACGTTCAAACTTGTTCAACTTACCTCATCCTCGTGTGTAGCTCCTGGCCATGGCAGGCAGGCGGGCAAGCAAGCACTATAATTAGTAGACTAAAGGTCAGACGTAGAAAACTCTGTTTTCAAGTACGGAAGGTTTCCTGGATCTGTAGATAGATTTCTGATACCTCATTCTAGAGCATTTATTGATGCATTAGTTGCTTGTGCGTTATTGATGGATAAAATTAACAAGTGAAATGTCTAGCATTCTTGAGGATTAGATCCAAAGTCCAAATTGTATTGTGCATCAGTCTTGCCTAAAGCTGGAACCAAATGAAAAGTACTATTTATTCAGTGAAACTCGAAATTAACTTCCAACAAATTGGTTGTCATGCTGCAATGTGGCTAAGATAAGTACAGGTTGGGAGAGACACTGTTCTATAAACCTGTCACGTCGTAGTTTCCAAAGACACAAGCTCTAAGCAGGCTGAATTTTTTGAACAAGCTGCAGTTTCCCAACAAAGCACAAGTGCATAATAGGGTTTATTAAAGATGTAAGCATTAGAAACTTTTGAACAAGCAATTTTCTTTTACAAGATACTTGATCAAAAGATCTGTTTAGTATTAGTACACAAAGTATGTCAAGCATGCTAAGATACACAAAGTAGTGGAGATGTTTCATGATGTTCTTTACCGGTCTCTTCGGGCAGCAACTACAGCTCCATGCCTGACTTTGAAGGGGTAAAGGTTTTTTGTCTGGTGAACGTACTGGGTTATTCTTTGACAGCCATTTCACAATCTTATTATCCATTGCTCGGGAGTCCCAAGACTATGATGTTCTTTCAAAACCACTGCCAACCTGCATATGCAGCCACTCCGGTGATGCACCACGACTGTAACCTTTTGTGGGTTGTGAGCCAAATGCCATGCCAGAAGCATAAGCATCAAATGTTGGCTGGCCAAACTGGAATGAAAAATAGAAGAGTCGTCAAAAGTCATTATTTAGGAGGCAATGAAAAGAAATACAACAACCATTCTCCTAGCCTCTTTTTCAATTACCAAGTTCGGCTCTGTCCCAGACCTTTCAGCCATATTGTTCTCTTTTGCCAACATCCTATTACGTTAGTCTCTTTTTATCATAACAGAACAATGTGGAGACGTTTAGCCAAATGGATTCCTTCCCTTAAAAGTTCCGTTAAGAGAGGCCAACTGATATGAAGGAACTGCCAATTTAAGCTGACTGGTGCCACTAGATCCTAACAGAAATATCTGTTCAATGATATGAATAAACTTGTGCGTGGAGAAGTTGGCTCCAACTGTTGCCCAAAGCGAGCCATTTTTCAATGTTTATCTCAACAATAGCGGGACATTATTATTTCTTATCACAGAAATAAAAATCAGACATGTAGACGCTATTGTCAAAAGGTCAAAAAATCTCATTCTAGATTATTTATCACAACTAGATCCATTTTCTTTGGCAAATTACCAGGGTACTGTCCTCTTCCTCGGGACCCAAACAACTACCTTGATGAAAATTATAGAATTTAGAAGCAGCAGCTGATAAAAACAAGTTCGACGAGAATAATCCAGAGCGCATATAAAGCAATGAAACCGAGAAATAAAGTTCCATATTTCCATCAATGGTAGCACTCAAAGAACAAAGAATTGAAGAAGGTCAATGGTGAATTGAAATGTTACAACTTACATCTTTTGCAGGAAAGACTTCTATCCCAGGATTCGCTCTCGAATTCACTGCTTCAAGTTTCATTGACAAGAACTGCATTTTCCCAATTAATTGCGGGACAATTTCAATATAAGCAGGGGTGGAAGGAGAAATTTTGGCATGCTCAATCCATTAGACACGAGGATTCATACCTCAACCTGACGTTGTAATGATTGAATGTAATTTATAATCTCATCTAGTACTACTGCTTTGCCTATAACCTGCATGTAAGAGAACCTACTTTAGCAAGCACGACTTCAGGCCACGTTACAGCGAGAATGAAAAAAAAAAAAAAAGTCACCAAAATTTACTTTAAGAACATCACTAGCAAGTTAGCAAGATTGAACGTTCTCGTTGACCAAACCTTATATTGCAACTAACTGAGTTGTACCTGTTTTGAGCCTAAGAGAAGTTCAAGAAATTCAAATAACATACCTTATTACAACCAGGTACTAGATCCTGGAGAATCTTCATCCTTTCACTAATTTTTTCTCTCCTAGCCTGTTCACAAAATAGTTTCCATCGGCAAAGCTCATTCAGTAGCGTGATTATAATGAGGCATCTTTCTTCAGTTAACAAAACTAGGAATTCTTGGATGCTCTGGATCTAACCCTTCATTAAATCTTATAGTTATTAGTTCTTGGATAATTAAGAATATTCCTATAAAAATAATATTAAGAGGCTTAAAGAGAAATTACTCTTTCTGCTAGACTGTGGCTATCAGTTGCTTGACCCCTTCTTGCTCTTACATGGATGTAATCTTGTTTAGGTGGCTCTGGTGGTTTAGCATTCTGTTCCACAGGCTTATGTGAACAGGTTTCTGTTTCCGCTTTAGAATCACGGTTGTCATCTCTCCTACCCGATGTTTTGAGCCGTTTTGGATCACAGTCATTCTGCCAATTCACATCACAAGTTGGTCAACTTTTACTATTTCCCAAAACCTTGTTACATTTAATCTTTTTGGTATCAGCAGTTTCTTAATTCCATCTTGAATAAGTTAATCAACCGTATAGTTGAGTAAGTCAATTTGACATATCATCATAGCCAAGTTAGATGAATAATTCAATGGAACATCTTGAAATCTATTTTACTAACATTAAAACAAGAAAACGAAAAAGAGAAAGCCTTATGAATCACAAGTTAGATCAACATTAATTGAATGAAGTCGACAAAAACAAAAATACCGTTCTAATGCCATTGCCATTGCTCGTAGAGACACCTTTCCCCGAATCGTCCTCCAAATCACGCCGTTTCCTCGGACCATTATGAGCTCCTCTCGGGCCCGAACTCACCCGATCATTACTAGAAATTTCCCGACTCGAATCACCAAACTGACCCAAACTCTGCCCAAACTGACTCCGGCCGGCACCATTCACCGGAACCTGCCAGATCTCCGCCAGATTGTACGACCCATCGTTCATTATTGCTGATGGATCCATAATATCACGAACCTAAAACGACCCAATTTCTGCAATCGCAAGAAGTCAGTTTGCAGTGTTTTTCAAGTGGGAGAAATGACAAGCTTGATCTGAAGTTGTAGTGGAGGTTGGAAATTAAAGTTTGGATGGGGTGCAAAGAGGAGAGCGCTTTCTAAGTAGGAAGTGAAATGGATAGATAAACAGATCACATTTATGTTTACAAATGGCAAGTCAGAGGTTTATGGATTGGCCACAGAGACAGAGTGAGAGAGAAAAATTGGAACAGCTTGTAAGAGATAGACAGGGAGAGAGAGAGAGAGAGCGTTGTGCGTGCGTGATCTCCTTGGACAGTGGAGGTTGGTGCGCTCTGTCTGTCTCTATTGCACCATTCGCTCACTAATCAGTATTACAAATTATAAAGGAGAGAGGTCAGGAGTTGGAAAACTTTTTAAGTCACTTCCAGCTTTTTTGTTTTTGTTTATTTCTTTCTATACTTGGATTATCAGCCGTCAGATTATACGGCCACCTCACTTGATTCTCCTTACTCAATACGGAAATGTACTCGCATTGCATTGGTGCTTGCTCTTTTCTTTTAAAGCCCAGATAAATGACGCTTAGTTTCACAATTATAAGTGGATAATGTGATTAAGATGTATTTATCACATCTGCTGACTCTTAAAGTTGTTGACACTGATGGTTAGTGTTTGTAATATACAGCAATTGGGTGTTGTCATTTCAGGATTCCATTATATCATTTCTCATTTCATTATCCTCTTTATATGTACAGTAATAGTGGACTCTCTCCAATGCTGGTATAAGGCAAAGCTCGCCGGAGATGCTCTTCGTTAAGGATAAGGCCTACCCACCATTAAGTGGCCTGCTTCTGGGTATAATAATTTATTCATTGCCCGCTAATTGGTGTCTCGCTTCAAGACATTTTAATTTATTCATTGCCCGCTAATTGGTGTCTCGCTTCAAGACATTTTGGTGGAGAATAAAAGCTTTACGTACACAAATAACTCGATTACTGAGGAGGTTGAGGTTGTGAGCTATGGTTTCAATTGAGGAATTAAACACATTAAAACTCATAGTTTCAAATCCCCTTTTTAGGCATTTTAGTATTTTAGAGTATTGTCTAATATTTAATCAATTTCTTATATCAAATAAAGAATGTAATGTTTATTTCCAAACGAAATGATTATAATGCCTATTAGAAGCTATTTCTCCCGTCTTAAAGTTCAAAGAACGGCAAATTGCTTTCAGCTTGCACTGCCAAATTTGGCAGTTTCACATGCCTTAAAAATAAAGCAAGAAAAGAGATGGGAATCAAATCAACCCTCAGCCTCAGACGCTGACTCGGAAACCAAAAAAGTATACAACAACTGTACTTATCGGTGGAGCAAGCAATCACAAGGAGTACCGTAGGTCCCACTTGGCAGGGCTTACTCTAGTCTGGAGGTGTTTCTCACGTGTTAGAAAAGTCACATGCAAGCTTACCAAGGCTAATCGATTTTATGAGATTCATTTAATTTTACGCACAGAATGGCCTGCCAAACCTTCCCGTTTGGAAGTTGAATTTGGTTAGGCATATGCAATAATCACCAGAAAAGAGTTTGCGAATCACAGCTTCTTTTGTTTGGACAAAGTTTCATTTCCACCGCGTGTAGGACGAACCTTGTCTGAGCCATTTCATTTCCACCGCGTGTTGGACGAACCTTGTTTGAGCCACTTGTGCGTTCAATCCCATTCCCATAACCATATATAGAAATGACAACCAGCAAAAGCAAATTAGGGAGTTTCAATCCTTACACAGCCGTGTACTTGTGGTCATTACCGTTGGAATTTGAGCATGTGGAGAAAACATTTTGAGGTCTAGTCCATTCTTACCTATTTCGTTTCTTTTGGAAATTGCATGTGCCAAATGCAAAACTTGAGGGGTGACAATTTCGCTGTTTACGTCACAGAATTATCACTACCAAAACATTTCATGTGCCCAATTACTCTACATGGTATTATAAACTTTGCTATACCTCTCTTCCTTTTCCACGTAGCTATTAGCCATTAGCTATTGACTTCCCTTCCAAGAAATTGGTTACTGGCTTTGCGTGAGATATGAACTCCCATTGCTTATGTTGGGTTTTCTACTGCTTTACTGTAGTTCTTTAACACAGAAACTTGAATATGCTATTCTTTGAAAAATAGATCTTGAAAACTTTGGTTATTTGGCAGATATGTAATGTGCAGAAAGAAGACAAGATTTACTTGGTTCGATAGTGAAGCACTATCTACATCTAAGATTTTTCACTTGACAGTGGTGAGAATTTTCACTAGTATGAAGAGGAATCAAAGAACAGAAATTACAGAGATTGAGTGTTCTCCTAAACACCTGCAACAAGAGTATCACTAACTCACCAGAACCCACAAAAGGTACTCTAGCACTCTCTGATTTTCCTTCTCACTATTTTCACTCTCAATGATAGGAAAAATACAAGTAAATGAATACTGAAAATATTTCTGTATGTGTTGAATGTGTTCTGTTCCGTTTGTGATGCTTCTGTTTTTGTCTTATATAGTTGAAGAAGATGATGATGTCTTCGGATGCTTCTTGGCTGAGTCTCCCCATTCACATGTGCCTCTCACGTGATTTTTTAAGTGACTCCCTCTATGTTGTGCGTTTTGAGTATGTCATTTTAAATGCTTCTGAAGTGTTGTTGTGATTTGTAATATTGAGCTTGATTAATCAATGATACGATTGTGTTTTGATGAGTGTTGGTTGCTTTTTTAATTTGCTTCAGCTGTACGCTTGTGTCACATGTTAGAGCATCTGTAGCTAAATCACTTGTTTTGATTTTAGGAGCATCGTGTGTTCTCCTTCTTCTTCCTCGAAATGTTCTTCAGATATAAACACTTATTTCTTCTGTCTTCATTCTTTCATGTATTCTTGTGATTTCTGAGTTGAGATGTTGGAGTATAAGTGGTTTCTGTCACAGCTTAGATAGGCTTAGAGCTGCTGACTCAAATTTTCGATTTGGTTATTGCAATTAAAAAAGAGTTACACTACATGTCCCGACGTTTTTCTATTGTATGAATACTTATCATGACAATTCTCTTAATATTAAATTATTAAACTGTGTTGGTAGTTTAAGAGTTGATAGGTTTAACTTTAATATACTTAATCATATTATGGTTTTGTTATGTGTTAAAAATTAGATCACATCAAACCAATAAAAAGAGAAATTTAAGGTTTAAAAATTTAATTGATTTTGGATTGTTATAAAATTGATATAAAATGAATGAAAATTAAATTATAATATAAAAATAAAATATTTTATTGAAATAAAAATAAAATATCAATTTCTATTAATATATAATCAACTAATAATAAATTTAATATTTTTAATTAAAATTGAATCTAAAATAAGATTATAAAATGATAGTAACAAGTAAAAATTATGTTTTTAAAGGAGGATCTATCTTGTTATCGTAAACTTTTTTTAGTTCTTTATCACTATCTAAAGAGTTATAAACGATGCTTTTATCCAAAATATATGCATTAACATATTCTATTACACTTAAATATATTATAATTTAGTAATGTATAAATTTATTTCTATTATAATATATTACACATTCATTTGTAAATATGTTTAAAGTAAAATATCAATTGAGTCTTAACTAATTCGCTGTTGAAAATATTTTTTCTTTATAAATTGCCTTTACAAGTTTCTTGTAATCAAGATCAAATGACAACTTTTCTTTTTTGATATAAAAGTCAATATAATCAATATCAATAGGATGATATATTTCTTCTCACTATACGTTTTGAAAACATATTAGAGAAACCACTTCTAAATAAAATGTAATCAAGAAAATACTTAATCTCATGGTTAGACTATAAGTGAAGTAAACAAGGTCATTGATTATTTGATATTCTAAAAAATTTCATTTCTTCATAGAGATACTTTAAAAAGACACTATAATTATATTCACAATCTGATGCTAAAATTGTTTGATTAAGTAATTTAATAATAGGTATTTTTTATGTTAGAACACTTTCACCAAACGTTTTACACCACTTATTTATATTTTAAATTAAAGTAATAGTAAAAATTATAAATATAATATTAATAAGTAAAAATGAAATTAAAATTATGAAAACTTAGAAGGCTACATCATTTTAACCATTAGTTCTCTCTTTGTAGATGATCCATTAAAATTCCTTGAACCTTCATAGTAAAATCTAATTTAATTTAACATCTTTAATTGCTCTTCACTGAAAAATATCTTTGTATTCAATCACATTGAAGAGACTACCTATAATATCAACATTTTTCTAAAAAATAACCCCCCATTAGTCCCACAATTAACGATATTGACATGACTTGTCACATCAATAAATAATTAGACATGTGGCCTATTGTGTCACATTTGATTAAATATTAAAAAATATAAAATATGAAACCATAAAATATTTTTTGAGTTATCTTCTAACTCTAATATTGTCTCCCTCTCCCACTCCAAACCACCACCCAACAACATCAATAGCGTTTCTTGCCTAGTAGCCTACCAACTTGAGCATAGTCGCTATTAACGTAAGTAGAATCTCTAATGGGACTCTGTAAGAGATAACAAAAAGCATACGAGCCCAGATCAAAACAACAGTGAGCTTCACAAACCCAATTACAAGTATATTTTATAAGCAGGAAACATTCTCGAGAGTTCTACAACTTGCCAAAAACAAAATTCTGTTATAACAAGAAAAAGCAATATCGTGTACAGATGATTGGTTGTCGCAAGTGTCCTTTACCTTTTTATATATGTATACAGTCATGTAATCTTACAAAAACAACAAAAATAAAAAGTTCCTTTTTCATGGTATCAAAGTTGTAGAGACATACGTCCAAATGGCTGATTCTTCTTCTTCTTCTTTAACTGCTCATAATCTTTCTGCCTCTTCACCCGAAAACATAGTTAATTTTTCTACTTTAGTCAAAACTTTGAATTTCAACCTCCATATCAAGCTTGATTGGAAAAACTATGTGAATTGGTAAGCACAAGTCATAACAGTTATAAGAGCATTGGATCTAGAAGATTACATCTCATCAACTTACATAATTCCAGATCAGTTTATTTCTGATTCTTCTGCATCTCCCACTCCCAACCCTGCATATCGTGTTTGGAGAAAATCTGATCAATTGCTATTGGCTTTTCTTTACCATTGGTGAGGACGTTATTGGTCTCGTGAATCACTGTACTACATCACGTGAGACATGGCAGCTCCTTGAGAAGCTATATGCGCAAACTTCCATGGTAAGGGTCCTCCAACTAAAACAACAAATATCATGTCTCAAGAAAGGTTTGTTATCTATTTCAGACTATTTCCAAAAAATTAAGACGATCGGTGATTCTTTGCTTGTTGCTGGTCACAAAGTCTTTGAGCAAGAGTTGATTCTGAGTGCGTTAAGTGGACTTGCCATAAATATGACGCTGTTGTGGTTTTACTGACAAATACTGCATCACTTTCAACTTTTCAAGATACACAATATGCATTAATGATGCATGAAACTCGTCTTGATCAATTAAATCCACTTGTTCAAACCTCTGTTATACTCCCTACTCCTATTGGCATCACTCCTTCTGCTCAATATGCTCAATATTTTGGTCAAACCCGTCCTCCTTCTCCAAATTGTGGCCGATCTGGCTTTAGGGGTGGTAGTGGAGGTCATGGTCGAGGAGGTAGAGGTCGTTTGTTCTGCCAAATCTGTCAAAAACCAAACCACCATGCTTTACAGTGTAACAAACATTTTGAATATCACTGGCAAGGAAATCAGTCTACCTAAAGACATCCTGCTCCTAATAACACATTCTCTGCCTACTACCTTGCTGCTACTCCTCCACCCACTGGACCCTTTGCTCCACCACAAACCTATATGGTTCATCATTAACCTCAACCTCCACAGATTTCTTCTAATGGCTCATGGTATATTGATAGTGGTGCAACGAATCATATTATTCCAGATGCTCATCATCTCACCACTAGTACAGATTTTGATGGAAAAGAACAACTGGCTGTTGGTAATGGTACTCTTCTGCCTATTGCTTATGTTGGATCTACTACGCTTCATTTACATCCCTATAATCATTCTATTAAATTTAATCACATTTTACATGTTCCCTTCCTTACTCAAAATCTGTTTAGTATTTCCCAGTTAACCAAGGATAATAATATTACAATTGAATTTTTTAATGATGCTTGTGCTTTCAAGGACAAAGCTACAGGGATGGTGCTGGTGCAGGGAATCATAAGGGATGGCCTTTACAGTCTTAACTCTACATCGCAACGCCCTTCTCTACACAACTCGTCTTCTCCCAGTTTTGCATTTTCTTCTCTTTTCACTGCTTCAGTAACTCCTAATCAATGGCATGACAGACTCGGATAGCCTTCCAACACAGTGCTGTCATCTCTCTCTAAGTCATTGGGTTTTAAATTTCAGTCTTCGTTAATCAAGTTTGGTGATTCATGTAAACTTGGTAAACATCGTCAACTACCATTTACATCTCATTCTATATCTATCACTAAACCTCTGGAGATTATATATTCAGATGTTTGGGGCCCTTCACCATACTTATCATCCGCAGGGCATCGATACTATATTCTCTTTATAGATGGTTTTTCTCGTTTTTCATGGCTTTATCCTCTCAAACTAAAATCTGATGCTCTTTCGACATTTATAACCATTAAAACTCAAGTTGAAAAACAATTTAACTTACCAATTAAAGCCTTTCAAATCGATAACAAAGGTGAATACAAAGCTTTTCTTCCATTTTTTGCTCAGCACGGTATTATCCCTTGTTTTTCATGCCCTTACACACACCAACAGAATGGTGTTTCTGAACGAAAACACAGACATGTGACATAAATGGGTCTTACCCTCCTAGCCCACGCCAAGATGCCTCTACGTTTTTGGCTTGAAGCCTTCTCAACTGCAAACCTCCTTGTCAATTCTTTGCCTAGTCCCGTACTTCAAAATATTTCACCATTCGAAAAGCTATATCAAAAGAAACCTGATTACACATACTTAAAAGCTTTTGGTTGCAGTTGTTATCCATATTTACGATATTATTCTCCTCATAAGCTCAATTATCATACCACTAAGTGTGTGTTTATTGGCTATAGTGCTCTTCATAAAGGTTATAAATGTCTTAACAGCAATGGTCAAATCTACATCTCTCGTCATGTTATTTTTAATGAAGCAGAATATCCTTTTCCAGCCCTTTTTCCATTTAACCAAACATCACCACCACCTCATACATCTTCTTCTACACTTCCTCTTTCTATTTTACAACTTGTACAAGTTCCTCCCCCTGCGTCTCTGCCTCAGCAACAATCTCCTGGCAATACCATAGAACATGCTCATCATCAGGTAAATTCCTCTCTCTCTCTACTTCCTCTCTAAACACTCCTCCTACTGTTCACCCTAATCATACACTAAACACTCATCCTATGATCACCAGGTTAAAGGCTGGTATTTTCAAACCCAAAGTTTACTCAACAGGTATAACATCCCCCCAACCCACACCAACCACAGTAAAAGAAGCGTTATTACATCCTATATGGCGAATGGCTATGGAAGAAGAGAT
>JANITX010000003.1:21828672-21847302 GCA_027564395.1 Erythroxylum ulei
CATCATATATAACATATTTCTTACCTAATCAAGCTTCCAAATCTTCTAAGCTTCAAAATCTCACAAACTCTCTAACTTCCTCCAACACCCACGACATCATCATCTTGAAGGCTTAGGTTGAATTTTTTTAAAGAACAAAAGAAGAGCAAGCAAGGGAGAAGAAGGTAGAAAAGATGAGCAAACAAAGTCAAGAAGAAGAGAGGGAGAAGAGAGCTACGAAAATGGGGGAGGAAAGCCAAAATAAATCACCAAAACCCTTTTTAAAATGGGAAGTGTCGTGAAAGACTCCAAAAAGGTGGGTTTTTATTAAAACACTACAATCATGGTGGCATGCTAGGCAAGTGACAAGTGTCATTTGCCACATGTCACACTCTAAAGTCCTTACTTAGTTTCTTTCCAATACAAATTCCAATTTCTACTCCAATCCCCCCCAAATTCCAATGGCTCAAATTAATAAATCCTAAAATCAATTATCAAATTTTCGAGTGCAATTAGCCAGTAATTTTTACTACCGGTAAACAATTATTTTGCCCCTTGGCATTATTCCTAGTTCGAAAAGTATCCCGAAATTCACAAAAAAATCTCTAAAATTCACTAACAAATTTAAAACCTCAATGACCCTCTCCAACTCAATTTTCAAGCACACACATCACGTTTTTCACAATAATCACATTGATTGACAAATATACCGGGAAATGTCATGAATGCATGTACAGTCATTTTCATGTGCAAAATTTACTATTCACGTGTAGGTATATGCTGTATTATGCATAAACATGTAAATGCGTTTCTAAGCACTCATTAAACACTCTGAATTACTATTTTATCTTCCCCGCCAGTGATGGGATGTTACACCACTCTTCCCTCCTCAGGTGCATAAAGAGAAGATTAGTGATCTTTGCAAGGCATTGGAACTCCAAGATAGTTAAAGACTTTTGAAATTAAGTTAGTTCCATATTTTTGTATATTGGAATCATTTTAAGCATAAGCATTCAAATTGTATCATGTGTATTTTGTATTAAGGCAAAGGGGTGGTTTTTTTTTAAAATGTAAAGATATTATGAAAGCAAACATCATGTTCTGTAATGGGCCCAAGTGATTACCGAAACTGTGATGTGTTCAATAATGTTTGCACCTTTGTGACTAAAATGGTTTTAAATAAATCGGGCCGATTTAATTATCGGTTTTTTTGCATATGCGTTAATTGTTAAAAAAATTTGCAATGATTTTCAACTGTTAAATGTCCCCGAATGCTGGGCTCTGGAAGCGGGGTCCAGCATTGTTTGGTATAAGAGCTTAGGTTTTTCCTAGGCTTAGAATGCCTTATAGGATGAATTGTGTGCTATGTGATTTATTGTTGTATTGTGAATTGATGTGTAGCATCAAGTGACATGCATATCATGCATACATGTAGGAAATAAGATTAAAATGAAGTAAGCTGAAAGATGGTGTCTTATTGAAGGTGTAAAATGCCACCTCGTAAAAGAATACGAGGAGTTTTGCAAAGATCTGCTGTGTCTAATTTCTCACCATTGGAGAAGGGTACTGATGAGTATAGAATCCCAGTAATTGCAACCGTATGAGTCACATGTATGAACTTCTGTTAAGAGTTTAGACTAATAGAAACGATGGGAAGAATGGTGTTTGGTTAGAGTATAAGATGAGGAAAGTTTGTGGATATTTAGAAATAAGAAATATGGCATAGTTCGATATGTTAGATATAGATGTAGTATCTGTGGTTGTGTCAGCGAATAAAGTAACAAAATTTCATGAGGTTATGTACTTGAATTGATATGGATGTGAAAATATTTCCATGAATTGACTGAAGGAGAGATAGAGACAGGGTGAAAACGACAAGATTTAAGGTGTACAAGCAAAGTGGAATTGAAAGGTTGAACTCGGAATTTATGATCAAGTAGAAGATTGTATTAGTGAATTTGAGATTTGAATTTCAAGATGGCCATATGTTTATGCCCCTAAATTGATTAAGAATGTATGTATGGAAAGTGAAATAAATGATAGTGATATATGTAGAAGTCCTCAAGAGTTTGCCGACCAGTTATTAGGAGCACTCAGCTGATAATGTGGTTAAATTGGTGAATAATATGATTGAGTACACCCATATTGGATATGGATAGGAGATAATCAATGATCCATATAGTTAAAGATTATGAGATGAATCAGAGTAACGAGATGGAAGTGTAGTATAGATGATTGTAACAAGAAATCTTCTTTCGAAGAAGAAATTGTTTTGAATTAGGTTAAGAAGATCAAGTGGTTTATATTACGAATGATCAATAAAAGAAACAATCAGAGATGAATATGTAATGAATTAGAAGTAAATATTGGAGTTCTATCCCTAGTGGAGACTCAAGCATAACAGGTAGAGTATGCTACTAAGAATGTATGTATATTTTTGATGAAAAATATCCAACTACAAAAGTGGATTTTAGGAAATTGAGATAACATTATTGCTAATGTGAGGAGAACTTAGATCCACATTATATTATATGAGAATATGCGAAGGAGAAATAAATTAGGTTTTGATGAATGTATTACCAAAGCAGGAAGTTAAGTTATAAATAAATTGCAATGTGAGGAGAAACTAGTATGAATGACTAAATATTAGAATAAACCAATGTGAAATATGAGGAAATCTAAAGAATGAAGAAGATCATTTAAGAAAGGTGAGTCAATTGGGAAATTGAAAATAACGTGAGATAATGTTACCTCATCGAGGAATCAGTTATTTAAGGAATTAAGAGAGTTAATCATGGGCATATGGAGTTTGATAATAATTGTTAGGTTAACAATTGCCTCGATAGTACCGTGGTATTGAAGATTAAAGTGATCCAAGCAAATTTTGATGATGTATTAAAGGTATTCAAAAATTTGAGAAGAATAATATGAATACGTGAAGAAAAATGTGTAACGCATATTGTTGGGAAATCAGGTCTGGATCTGATCCGACCGTAGCGGAATAATCACGAAACTTTTCCTTAATTTTTGATTTCTCTAAAACCAAGATCTATTTAATTCTATAAAGTGATTAACACGAATCATAATAAAGCAGAATTTAATTTGTACCTTATTCTGAAGCTTGATCTTTATCTCGTTGTATCTCTCGAACCGTTTCTGAAACCGATCTGTCTCAACCACTGTAGCCGTACAAGTTGTAACGCCCCAAATTAGGGGTTAGAATATTAAAGAAATTTAGTATGTTTTATGCTTGCTATTTGAACATTGCTAAATTGTGTATAAGCATTTTGGCATGCATTCATGACATTTTCCGGGTAAATTGGTTTAATAAGATTTCTGATTTATTCGGACTGTATTAATATAATTTTGGCAATTTTCGTATACTTTGAATATTTTTAGGAATTGTTGGTGAATTATTTTTGATGTGAATATTTATTTGGAGAGTCATATTATTATTTTAGATTTTTTGGAAATTATAGGAAAATTTTTCTAAAATTTTGGGGTATTTTATCCATAAAGTAATAATAAATAAATTAAAAAAATAGATATATATATGGACTAATTGCATAGTGACATGAGGCAGCTTGAAAATGAGACATTTAGTTAATGGCATATGACACGTACATGATATATGTCCTTCATGCAAACAAACCCGATATCTCATACTTTAGTTTGAAAAGAATAAAAAAAGCCTTCGGAAGTTGTTGCTTCGTTCTTCACCGAAATGCTCTTTCTCCAAAACCAGCTCATATACTGCTTTGTTACTGATTATTCTGTTTTGCTTCGGTGGAGTTCTGTCGAAATAAGGTAAATGATAGTTTGATTTTCTAGTTCTGCAACTGACTTCATGCATGAGTTTCAGAAGTGTGTTTGCAGAATGTTCACGGTATTTCAAGCCCTGTTTTCTTGTTGGTTTTGAAAATTTGTAAATGTGAATTTGAATGAGTTTGATCATAAGAATCGAGGACTCTGTATAAAGATATACGGTAACGTTGTATAATACTCTGTTTTTATAGTGTAAATATTAACGTACATGCATGACTTGAAACCTTGATATATCTACATATCTATATGTTCTATTTTGTGTTAGAAAACATCCGACTGTGGTTATTTATTTTGCATGCTTGGTTTAAATAAAACTGAGACATATATATATATTCACGATGAACTCATCCTCTGTTTTTGTTTATCACATACGCAAATTATATGTTTGTTTTGTTTTCATTCTGATCACGCATGGATTTATGGGAAAATGATTTTGGTGAGGTTGGAATGAGTTAAGTGAGGTGTAGGAGTAGATAAGAAATGAAAGAAAATGCAAAGGATGAAAATATGAGAAATGGAAAGTATACAGTAGAGAGAGAGAGAGAGAGAAAGTTGGAATGTTAGTTTTGTGATCTTTGGAGTATAAAGTTGTTTATGATGATTTTGATAGGTTAGAAAAGATGAATGGGTTGGTTTTAAAGTGAAGAAGTTAAAGAAAAAGGAAAGAAAACTCTGCTATTACGTATGGGTTGGTGAAGAAGAAGATGAACAGTGTTATAAGTAGACTTGTTGTGGTGTATAAGTCGACTTACATCAATGTTTTGCGTAAAAACTTCATCTCCGCTCTTCAATAAGTCGAGTTATGCAGTGTAAGTCAACTTGTGTAGTGTAAGTCGACTTGTGTGTGCTTCAGCGGATATATTCCAGATAAACTTCAATCTTTGAAATCACAATCCGCAATCTTCATAATTATCATCTTTTGCACATTTTGTGATGAGATTTATGGAATAATCCCGGAAAGTTGTCATGAACATGCATCATACATATCCATTATACATTAGTGAATTTTAAGCTTGCACAATGGTGATTTGTATCTGTGTTCCCTATTATAGAGGAATGACCACTGCCAGATATTGCCGGGACTTCGAGGCAATAAACAGTAAGAGCGATTTAGGAAAGTAATACAGGTCAGTAATTTCAGTAAGTAATATAGGTAAGAAATTTCAGTAAGTAATGTAGATAAGAAATTTTGATGATAAATTTTGTGAGTCAACCTAGATGATTTCTAAGATTGATTTAATCTGATTTGTTTTCGCTTCCAATATTATTCTGCTGCTTGTGATTTGTTTGTGAATTCCGGACTTAAATTGTCCGAGGAGCTCAATATTCGGGATTGTATTGGAAGTGCTATTTGCTTGCACATGAAATGTTTGAAATAACCTTGTTCTATTTTAAAACTGTTAATCCTAGTTGTGGGTAAATAGGCATGCCTAGAAGGGTCTGCAGCTGCTCCTATGACACTTCGGTGTCGAGACTTCAGTCTCTCCTGTGACACTTCGGTGTCGAGACTTCGGTCTCTCCTGTGACACTTCGGTGTCGAGACTTCGGTCTCTCCTGTATTGACACTTCGGTGTCTCCTGATATCGAGACATATGTCTCTCCTGCTGATACCAATTATGGTATCTCCTGTATAAGTCCCGTTACCCACTTTTGTAAATGGATTTAACAGTCATATGATTTGTATTCTGATTTCTGTTTGATTTTGATATAAAAAAATTGTGTTCTGATTATGAAGGGTTTATACCCTCTTTTGAGACTCAGTTCTGTTTCTGTACAATCTGTCAGAGATCCAATATAATATGTATGAATTGTTCGTTCCGATAAACTGTTGATGCATGCTTTTGATATTCCATGATTGTGTATAATTAGTTGTCAGTTTATGCATAGATTAGTTATTACTCACTAAGCTATATGCTTAGCACGGTGGATTTGCCCCGTGTAGGTTCAGAGAGATGGACATAAGGACTGGGACGAGTCAACCGCAATGGCCAATGGAGTCTGAGTCTTGTTCTGATAAAAATGTATTTGGAGTTTGTTTTGGGCTTGTATATAAAGTGTATGATTCTGAATTGTTGAAAGTTTTTGTAATAACTATGTTTTAGGCTAGTTTCGATTTTTGGAACAAATTTGTATTAAGCTTTTGTGATATAATGTATGTTTGTTTAAGATTTTCGAAATGCATGTTTGAAATGTTTCGTACATTTTGAAATGTTTATTTTTGAATGTTATGCTTTCACGAAACGTTTTGTATTCTGTATGTTCTGTGTGTATGACACTCGCAATATCCTCCCAGGCGGTATGTGGGTGTTACAGTACTGAACGGAAACGTCAGGTAAGCAAGCCCAAACAAGAGTCAACCATAGCTTTCATTGTCGAGAAGCCTGGAAACCATTGGCGTACTGTCAAGTAGTGATCAAATATCATCCAAGGTCCCTTCTCCGTAGCGAATTCAAAATCAGCACTATGATCAAACTTAACAAGAAAGTAGTCGTGTCCAATGTCCAAGACGTCAAACCCTCCCGCAGGCTTCCACAGCTGTTTAATTTTAGAGTATAGGATCCTATAGGAGATGAAGCAACCCAATAGCTTCACGACAACAGATTGCCTCCATGGGGCCTCTAGGTTCTCCATGTACGCTGGATCAACGTGGAAGACCGGAAAGTTCTTATTCCCATCTTTGTAATCTCTGGTAACAATCCCTGTTTCAATAAGATTAACTGGGACTCGCTCCTTTGCCTCATACGCTGCTTCCTTGCTCCGCTCCCTGTTGAGCACTTTATCTTTCCATGACACTTGTTTCAAAATAGTACTGCCAGTTCCTTGGGGGTTTGGGTTCGTAGTGAATCGCTAAGGTGTCAGACCTAGAGGTGGGTCTGGAGGTTTGGTGCGTTTGTTGGGGCGAGTGTTCGTAGATGGTATTCGCTCGCGAGACATAATGCTTCTAACAACTTGTATCACTTAGTTGAACAAATGAGATTGTACTTCTAAACATATATAGTCTATGTTTAATAGCTAATTATAGGATCAATGAAGCCTTCGGTAGACAAAAATTAAGAATCGAATCAGGTTAATCCAGTTGACAATGTGTACGTTTCTCTGAAAAAGTTCAAGACAAGACAAGTTTGTGAAATCTTTTAATACTGTGTCTCATCTATATTATCTAATCTTTTCTATTGGGGCCTGGAGAATAATTTGACTTATTTTCTTTGATATGGAGATGAAGTCCCTCAAAATAACAAATGGCCAGTTAGAAATTGCCCTCTATAATTTCTGAGGGGTTAGAGTGCAGTGAAACACAAGTAATAAAGGACTTTATAGTTAATAAATTTTGGAGAGTACATGAAAGATTCCAGTTATTATACTACTATAATAAAGTGCTCTTTGCATTGCCTATTAACACTTTCATCTCTTAATTCTCTCAGTTTAAGCATTGTCTTCTTAAGGTTTTTGAAGACGTATCAGATGATTCATATTTTCCCTTTAATTGATTGAATATCATATATTAGCTAGTACATGACCGTGAACACTAGTTTCACGTGCCATATTTATTTAATAGGGATGCGGACCAATATCTAATTAAGTAACCATTACTTAATGAAATTATTAGCATCAAATCTTCATGACTGTGAGAGATAATAAAAAGTATACAGGCCTAGATCAAAACAACAATGAGCATCACAAACCCAAATACAAGTATATTCTAGATGCAGCAAATATTCTCTGAGAGTTCTACCTCCTATCAAAAATAGAATTATGTTGTAACAAGAAAAAGCAATATCATGTACAGATGATTGGTTACCGCAAGTGTCCTTTTGTTTTTGTATATATACATACAGTCATGTAATCTTACAATACAACAGAAATAAAAAGTTCTTACATGGTATCAGAGCTTTAGAGACATACGTCAAAATGGTTGATTCTTCTTCTTCTTCTTCTTCAACTGCTCATAACCTTTCTACCTCTTCACCTGAAAACACAGTTAATTTTTCTACTTTAGCCAAAACTTTGAATTTCAACCTCCCTATCAAGCTTGATCAGAAAAACTATGTGAATTGGAAAGCCCAAGTTATAACGGCTATAAGAGCATTAGAGCTAGACGATTACATCTCATCAACTTACATAATTCCAGATCAGTTTATTTCTGATTCTTCTGCATCTCCCACTTCCAACCCTACATATCGTGTTTGGCGGAAATCTGATCAATTGATGTTGTGTTAGTTTTTCTCTACCATTGGTGAGGAAGTTATTGGTCTCGTGAATCACTGTACTACATCACGTGAGACATGGCAGCTCCTTGAGAAGCTATATGCGTAGACTTCCATGGTAAGGGTCCTCCAATTAAAACAACAACTATCATCTCTCAAGAAAGGTTCGTTATCTATTTCAGACTATTTTCAACAAATTAAGACAATCGTGATTCTCTGCTTATTGTTGGTCACAAAGTCTCTGAGCAAAAGTTGATTCTGAGTGCCTTAAGTGGACTTGGCCATGAATATGACGCTGTTGTGGTTTTACTAACAAATACCGCATCACTTTCAACTCTTCAATATACATAGTATACATTAATGATGCATGAAACTCGTCTTGATCAATTAAATTCACCTGTTCAAACCTCTGGTATACTCCCTACTCCCACTGGCATCACTCCTTCTACTTAATATACTCAATATTTTGGTCAAACCCACCCTCCTTCTCCAAATGGTGGCTAATCTAGCTTTAGAGGTGGTCGTGGAGGTCGTGGTCGAGGAGGAAGAGGTCGTTTGTTCTGCCAATCTGTTAAAAACCAAACCACCATGCTTTAAAGTGTAACAAACATTTTGACTATCATTGGTAAGGAAATCATTCTACCTGGAGACCTCCTGCTCCTAATAACAAATTTTTTGCCTACTATCCTGATGCTACTCCTCAACCTACTGGACCCTCTGCTCCACCACAAACCTATATGGCTCATCATGAGCCTCAACCTCGACAGATCTCTTCTAATGGCTCATGGTATATTGATAGTGGTGCAACGAATCATATTACTCCAGATGCTCATGATCTCACCACTAGTACAAATTTTGACGAAAAAGAACAATTGGCTATTGGTAATGGTACTCTTCTGCCTATTGCTCATGTTGGATCTATTACGCTTCATTTACATCCCCATAATCATTCTCTTAAACTCAATCACATTACATGTTCCCTCCATTACTAAAAATTTGCTTAGTATTTCCCAGTTAACCAAGGATAATAATATTAAAATTGAATTTTCTAATGATACTTATGTTTTCAAAGACAAAGTTACAGGGATGGTGCTGGTGCAGCGAATCATGAGGGATGGCCTTTACAGTCTTAACTCTACATCTCAAAGCCCTTCTCTACACGACTCCTCTCCCAGTTCTGCATTTTCTTCTCTTTTCACTGCTTCAGTAACTCCTAATCAATGGCTTGACAGATTTGGACATCCTTCCAAAGCAGTACTATCATCTCTCTCTAAGTTATTGGTTTTTAAATTTCAGTCTTCATTAATCAAGTTTTGTGATTCACGTAAACTTGGTAAACATCATCAACTACCATTTGCATCTCATTCTATATCTGTCACTAAAACTCTGGAGATTATATATTCAGATATTTGGGGCCCTTCACCATACTTATCACCTACAGTGCATCAATACTATATTCTCTTTATAGATGGTTTTTCTCGTTTGTCATGGCTTTATCCTCTCAAATTAAAATCTGATGCTCTTTCGACATTTATAACCTTTAAAACTCAAGTTGAAAAACAATTTAACTTACCAATTAAAGCCTTTCAAACCGATAATGAAGGTGAATACAAAGCTTTTCTTCCATTTTTTGCTCAGCACGGTATTTTACCTTGTTTTTCCTACCCTTACATATACCAACAAAATGGTGTTTTTGAACGAAAACACAGACATTTGACAGAAATGGGTCTTACCCTCCTAGCCCACGCCAAGATTCCTCTAAGTTTTTGGCTTGAAGCCTTCTCAACTGCAACCCTCTTTATCAATTCTTTGCCTAGTCCCGTACTACAAAATATTTCACCATTTGAAAAGCTATATCAAAAGAAACCTGATTAGACATACTTAAAGGCTTTTGGTTGTAGTTGTTATCCATATTTAGATATTATTCTCCTCACAAGCTCAATTATCATACCACTAAGTTTATTGGCTATAGTGCTATTCATAAAGGTTATAAATGTCTTAACAGCAATGGCCAAATCTATACCTCTTGTCATCTTATTTTTAATGAAGTGGAATATCCTTTTCCACTCCTCTTTCCATCTAACCAAACATCAACACCACCTCATACATCATCTTCTACACTTCCTCTTTCTATCTTACGACTTGTACAGGTTCCTCCCCCTACTTCTCTGCCTCAGCAATAATCTCCTTGCAATGCCTCAAAACACACTCATCATCAGGTAAATTCCTCTCTCTCTACTTCCTCTCTAAACACTCCTCCTACTGCTTACCCTCATCATACACTAAACACTCATCTTATGATAACCAGATTAAAGGTTGGTATTTAAAAACCCAAACTTTACTCAGCAGGTATAACATCCCTGCAACCCACACCAACCATAATAAAAGAAGCGTTATTACATCCTACATGGCGAATGGCTATGGAAGAAGAGATCCAAGTACTACATAAGAACCAAACTTGGACGTTAGTACCAAGTCAACCCAATTTCAATGTTTTGGGCAAAGTGGGTATTTCGTGTGAAACACAATCCAGATGGCTCCATAGCTAAACACAAAGCCAGGCTTGTTGCAAAAGGGTTCAATCAGAATCCAGGGATTGATTTCCATGAAACCTATTCCCCAGTTGTTAAAGCATCATCTATAAAAGTAATCCTATCTCTTGCTGTCTCTTTGGTTGGGATATTCAACAACTTGATGTGAACAACACATTTTTGAATGGTGCTTTACAAGATGAAGTTTACGTAAATCAACCACAAGGTTTTGTCAATCAGCAGTATCCATCCTATGTGTACAAACTCTCAAAGGCTCTATATGGATTAAAAAAAGCTCCCTGAGCTTGGTTTCATACTCTCAAGCTTACTTTAAATAAATGGGGTTTTCAGAATTCTAAAAGTGACACTTCACTTTTTTACTTCAATCAACATGAGCTCCTAACTCTGCTGCTTGTGTACGTTGATGATATTTTGGGCTATTATTCAACAACTCCACAACCAATTTGCCTTAAAGACATTAGGTCTTGTTCACTATTTCTTAGGCTTTGAGGTGCAAAGATCATTAACAGGTCTTTTTCTCTCACAAAAGAATTACGTCGCAGATTTACTTGTCAAAGCAAATATGGATGACTCAAAACCTTGCTCCACTCCCATCTCTTAGAGTGTGAAAACTATCTCTTTATGATGGAACTCTATTTGATAATCCATTTTTGTATCGAAGTCTTCTTGGAGGTCTTCAATATCTGTGTCACACTCGTCCTGACATTTGTTACACAGTTAATAAATTAAGTCAGTTTCAAGCTCATCCTCTTCAGCCCCATTGGATTGCTCTAAAAAGGGTTTTGCGTTATTTACGTGGCACAACTGATTATGGATTGTTGTTTAAACCTTCCCACCTTCCTTTCCAAATCAATGCATACTCTGACTCTGATTGGGCAAGCTCCATTGATAATCGGAAGTTGACTTCTGAAGGATGCGTCTTCCTAAGAGGGAATCTCATCTACTGGAGCTCTAAGAAACAACAGGTGGTAGCTAAATCCAGTACAGAAGCAGAATATCGCACGTTATCACAATTATCAGCGGAAGTTATTTGACTGACTTCTTTTCTTAGGGAAATTGGTTTCTCTCCTTCATATAGGCCCACCTTGTGGTGTGATAACAATGGCGCTCGAGCTCTCGTGCAAAATCCGGTCTTCCATGCACGAATAAAGCATATTGAAATTGATGTACACTTCTTGCGGGATAAAATTGCAGATGGAGTCATTGAAGTCAAGTATGTCACCTCTGATGATCAACTAGCAGATTTGTTTACAAAACCAATGGCTGCATTAAGACATTCATCTCTCTGTACAAAACTCAATCTCTTGTCTTCACAGGAGTTGAGTTTGAGAGGGGATGTAAGAGATAATAAAAAGCATACGGGCCTAGATCAAAACAACAGTGAGCTTCACAAACACAATTACAAGTATATTCTAGAAGCAGGAAACTTTCTCGAGAGTTCTACATCCTGCCAAAAACAGAATTCTGTTGTAACAAGAAAAAGCAATATCGTGTACAGATGATTGGTTACCGCAAGTGTCCTTTGTCTTTTGTATATATATATACAGTCATGTAATCTTACAAAAACAACAAAAATAAAAAGTTCCTTTTTCAGAATCAAGCAATGACTTATGTTATATGTGTTTTTATATATAGCAAGTATTTTGAACAACTTACAAAAGATTCAAGTTGAGCTAAAAAATTGCAGTTATAGATCAAAACTAATGTCAAACTAAGAGTTTCAAAATAAAAATAATACCAGTATTGACCAGAATAAGCGCCAAACTCGTATTTTAATTAGTTAAGGTTTTTTATTTCAAGATATTATCTTAGGGATTGTATAATTAGGTGTTTTAGATTATTAAAATTCCATATTTATGTTTTGATAGAGATTGATTATCTTTCAAAGTTATTTATTTTTTAATAGATTTTAGGTTGTCATTTTCTTTATGACTCTAGTTCTAGGGTTTAAGCCTGTAAAAGGCTTGCTTATTGTTGTAATGGGAGCACATCATTATTATTATTGAATTAAAAACCTTTAGATAATATTCTTCAACTTTTTTCTTAGAGAAACCCCAGTGTTAAGTTCTTTATTAACTATTCATCTTATCTAACTTGTTTGTGGCAATCAACCCTAGAATCTTGTCACCCCAAATCCGCTTTCCTTTTTGAAATGTGGTGATTCATATCTTCTTTTATGTGTTTTGTGTTTAATTTCTTGGATTAACCTGATTTTGATATAATGATCCTATGTCCTGTCATATTGATATTGAATCTTAATAATTCTATAGGTGAGGGTCATATCAAAATATGGTATCAGAGTATAGTTTTATACTTAGATTTATTCTTAGTATTCTTTATTTATATTTTTAATATTCTTGTATTTTCCTTTTTATATTCAATTTCCTAGTTAGCATCATTTATTGACAAGATCAGTTAAATTTTTTTTGAGTTCTTGTTTCTTATTTTTATGATTGTACAAGTTAATAAAAAATTCTATTTAATTAGTTATATTGTTTTCCTTTATTGATTAATTCATTCATGATGAGTTCTTATTCTTATATTTTAATAAGCATAATTGGGTTTATACAAAATCAATTTTATGTTATTTAGTTTTCTTATTCCTTGGCACATAATAATGTATTCGTTGATTCATTTTCCATAACTTGCTTCTTCGAGATTATTTGACAAATGGGGGATATCTAAACTAACTTTCCTATTTTGATTGTCCAGTTTGTAAAGAACCTTAAGTCAAGTGTTTATATTGTGAGAAACTTTGAGAGAAGCACGTGAACGAGTACTTTTTTTACTAACGTTTTCTTATGGGTACATTATTACTCAATTCTAAAAGAGAATCTCATCTAAAGATAATGAAGTAAGTAAGGATAAAAGAGTGGGAGTAGATTAATAAGCCCTCATGAATGTCATACAATGCCAATACAAGCAACTTTTTCAAGATTTCAATGAATTTTGAGATAAGTTAAAAAATATAAAATTGTTATACCTAGACTATAACACAATTTACCTCTAGCTGTTAGGATGGATGACTTAAATGATAAAGTAGAAGTTGTTGCCAACTACTTAGGAGAGTTCAACGTAAGGGGTGGTAAAATAGGAAAAGGAGAAAGATTGAGAAGAAAAGGAAGTAGGTTTGGAGTAAGATATGAAAGGAAGTATGAGGAGAGGGATTATGAGTGATAAGATTCTAGAGTTGATCGCCACTCGAGGTTAGATAAGATTGATAGTTAATATAAATACTAACACTACTATCCAAAGGTTTTTTGTTTTAACAATAATAATGATTTTCCCTAAATAAAATAATAAGCAAGGCTTCAATAGGTTTAAAATCTAGAACTAGAGTCTTAAAAGGATATAACAACTTGGATATAATCTAACTGAAAAAATAACTTTGAAAGACAATCAAGCCTTATTTAAACATAAATATGGAATTTTAAATAATCTAAAACAAATAATTATACAAGTCTTAAGATAAACATCATGAAATAACAAATTCCTAACTAATAAATATACAACTTTGGTACCTGTCTTGTCCTAAATTGGTGCTAGTTTTGTTGTAAAACTCTCAATGCGTATCATGAATATAAGCCCAAAATCAATTACAAGTTCAAATTTAGCATTAGTTTACTTTTGTTTCTCTAGACTGCAAGATTCAACAAAGAATTAGGTTGATTTACATTTGAGTTTAGCATCAGTTACACTCTGTAGCCACAATTCTTTATCTTGACTTGAACATATTATAAGTTGTCCAAACCCCTTTTCATCCCTTCTTTACATACAAATATGTGTACTTTGAGTTGTTACTTGAGTCCTATCAATCTCCACCATAAATAGTGGGAGGAATACTAAAATAGAAGGGAGGGGGAGATAATGGTGCATATGGAGAAATCACCTCCATCAATGAAAATACTTTTCATGGCTTTTCGATTCATGTTTGAAAAGCCATGAAAAGTAGTAATAATAGTAGTAATATTAGTAGTCGTACTAGTAGTAGTAGTAGTCATAGTCGTAGTAGTCTTAGTAGTAGTAGTAGTCGTAGTAGTAATGGTGGTATAGCAGTACTAATAATAATAATAATAATAATAATAATAATAATAATAATAATAGTGGTAATAATAATAAGAAGAAGAATAAGAATAATCGAAAGTTAATAAGAATAATAATATTAATATTAATGATGATGATGATGACGACGACGACAATAATAATAATAGCTATTATATCCATCTAAAATCCTAAGAGGAAGGTACTACCTATTTACAAGTTTAGGCTAATTATAAGACGAAGTAAAAAAAATCTCTTTATAAGGGATCCTTTATCTGAATTCTAGTACCTCAAAGTTTTTTTATTGCGGATCATGTCCTTCGTAAGTTCCAACATTGTCATTCCTAATCACCTCCTCCCAATTCTTTTTAGGCCTCCTTTATTTTCTCTTAGTATGATCTTTTCACATCTTCTCACTAGAACGTCTGGGGCTCTCCTCTTAACATGTCCAAACCACCTAAGTCTTGTCTCTTTTAATTTGTCAATAATATTAACTACCTTCAATTTTTCTCTTAACATTACATTCATTATCTTATCTCTTCTAGTGAGGTTACACATCCATCGGAGCATCCTGATCTCTGACACCATTAGCTTATGACTATGCACGTGTTTGATGGGCCAATATTATGCTCCATACAGTATGGCTGGCCTAATCGCTAAAAGATATAATTTACCTTTAACCTTAAGTAGTATCATCTTGTTACATAGAACTCCTGATGCACTTCTCCATTTAAGCCAACCAGATTTGATCTGCTGAACTACGTCTTCATCAATCTGTCTGTTACTATGGATGATGGAGCCTAGATATTTAAAACATTCCTTTTATGGTATAACTTTTGAACCAATCTTTACCTCTTAATCAGTAACCTCTCTAAGTCCCAAAAAGTTGCACTCCACGTACTCACTCTTAGTCCTACTCATTCTAAAGCCTTTCGACTCTAACGTATCTCTCCAAAGTTTAAGCTTGGAATTGACCTCCTCTTTTCTCTCATCCTTTAAAACAATGTCATCAACAAACAATATACACTAAGGCACGTCCCCTTGAATATTCTTAGTGAGCTCATCAATCACTACTACAAAAAGAAAGGGGCTCAACTAAGTGCCTTAGTATAGCCCAATATTTGTAGAAAAATGCTTTATATCTCCACCTATCGTCATTTGACTATATAAAGTGAAACTTATGAGAGGGTGTTGATTCATAATGCATTCGATTTTGAAAAGATTGTTGAGACCATTGCATATTTGTATAGTTTATGAGAACTTCTATTATGAATTGCTTGTTTCCTATTATATTTTGGTTTGGATTAAGGAGACGTAATGATTTGGATTATGAAGGGATGAGTTGAGAAGCAAAAGAGGAAGATATGAAGAGAGGTTGATGAATTTGAACTATTATATGCTTGACGGCAAACAACAAAGTCTAAATGTGAAGGAATTTGATATCATAAATGAAGTACACATATTTCATATTAATTTTCTATGTTTTGATTGATAAAATTGCTTATAATTATGGATTGTAATTATATATTTTGTACTTTGTAAAGTAAACCGGAGATTTGGGTCAAAATGTGCATAAAAGTAAAATTTTAGCAAAGAAGGAACATTAATGCAAATTTTGGAAAAGAATGAAAGTTTGTAAAAGAAAAGTTCCAAAAGAAGTCTGTGCATAAAGTATTTGCACACCTTAATCGATATGATTGGTCAAAATAAACGTAATTAAATAAATGGGTCCCTTTTCCTTTCTAAGTCAATGGATCCTAGTTACCCCCATTTTGCTCTATTTAGGAATTTGATTGGGTATGACTCGTTTTGGTAAATAATCCCAATAAAATTGGGATCATTTGGATTTATTCTTGATCTTATCTTTTATACTTTATTTTAGGAAGATTAGATAAAGTTTACCAATCTAACCTATTCACTGTTATATACAATTCATTTGTAATTGTAGATGGGTTATATTTATTGGTAGGCCCAATGGACTTAATCACATTAGACAATAGATGGACAATCATACAAATGAATGTAGTACCAAGGTCTTAAGAAGTTTCCCAATTTTCTTTTTGACCATGGGAGTAAATACAAGAAACCATACTTCATGTTGTTCATATCCTGACCTTTCCCATTAAAAAGGATGGATCCACATGTAGCACTTAGATCATCTCGCCTCTCCTATATGAAAGACGTTTGCATTTGATAAAGGGAAACTCATCTCTCTCACTCTCTTTAAATACTTTCTCAATTTACATTAATTTTTTTATTAGAGTATCTATGCTGGATATGCTTTCAGACTGCATTTTATAGGTCTTCGAGTTCAAAGATCAAAAATATTAAACGACAATCCTAGCTCAACAAAAGATGATTGATGGATTTTACCAATATCACCTTGCTTCCTATTGTAATTGTAATGCGATTGAAACCCGGTATCTACTCGTACACATATTGTACCAGTACTATAATTGATGGTGAGTATAGCCAACTTGGTGAATTTAATGGGCTAACATTTCCATAAATATAAGCCCAAAATGTTGGGCTTGACAGAATATGAACGCTTTGTCTTCTCAACATGGTATGGTTACTCTTAAGAATATTTTAAAATAACTATATTTTGTAAATATGTTGATTTATTGTTAATTTGTGTGTCATTATTGATACTTCAATACTTTGTAATTACAAAAATATTGTAGAGAGGTCTATTATTCATATTTTATCTAATATATTATGTAATTTATACATAAATCAATTAAAAAGATATGAATTTACATTTTAAAAATATCAAATTAAGTAAATCTTTTGTCTTTCTTTATTTATTGATTTCTTTGTCGTTAGTTTTTATTTCATCCTTTTGAGAATATTTTATATTGATTAGTGTGTATGCAATCTCAAGTGGGAAAATAAGTTCAACGAACTCCGAGCAGGATTGGTAAAACAGCATTACAGAGGTCAGACAAATGAGTAGGAGCGAAGTCGTGCAAAGCCAAATTTGTGTGAAAGAATGGTCAGAAAAAGCCGAAAACGAAATGGGTAAAAGTCAATAGAATCGCACCAAAGACAAAACCATAGAAAATCTCGCGTTGTGCGAAGAGTTCCCATCTGCGAACGGAATCTCATTCCATTTGGAGAGCATTTAATTTGCTTGGACCATAACAATGGTAGCACCAGAGACTGTTGCATGTGATTGGTTTCATCGTTTATAGGTGTAAGTAATTAATTATCCAAAAACATTAAGAGCTAGTAGATCGTTAAGTAACAAAACGGAATTTGTTTCTCATTGCTATATAAGCCTGGGTTTACTGTTGCTTATATTCAAAAGCAAATTTTCTGAATTGGACGATGTTCTCCAGGGGCTCGTACTGGAGCGGCATGGCATGAACGGTACGCTGAGAATGGTTTATAAACATGACTGAAACTGTGGAGAAATTATAAAATTACAATATAAATTAGGTAGCCTAGTTTGAACTTTGAACTAGCGGTGGTGGTGGTAGAAATCAAGACGCAGAGTGTCAACTGTCCACTGGCACTGGGAGAGGTAGCATCTCCGGTAAGTCCGCTGCACATCGTAACCCTGTCCACGTTTTGACTGGGAAGTAGTATTTAAGAAGTCAAATGTAATTAAAGAGTGGTAAGTGACCTCGGAAAAATAGAAAAACAGAAGCAGAAGATGTGTAGACTTTGAAATTATCAGTTCATTAAATGCTGGATCAATTAATTTATTACCTTTTCTCATTGGTAAAGTAAACATGAGCGTTAGGCCGAAGACGTGGGGAAGTAGTGGACTCCAAAGTATTAGTGCCTGTTTGTTTCAGCTTTTGGAGATCCCAAAAGTACTTTTTTTTATCACAAAAGTTATTTTTAGGAAAAAATAGGTGTTTGGCTGTAAACTTTAAAAGCACTTTTTAAGTAGAAATAGCTTTTGGAAAAGCTAAAATATAGCTTTTTCAAAAACTAAAATTTGGAGCTTTTCAGAAAAGTTCAAATTTCAGCTTTTTTAAGAAGCTGTTTTTTATGTTATAGAAATAAAATATTTTTAA
>JANITX010000003.1:21880340-21904281 GCA_027564395.1 Erythroxylum ulei
TGCACAATTGAGACTGTGCATCAATCCTATTATGCATGACCAGTCCTAAATCAGTCCGATCTATCTCATCCTATGCCGAATTTCCTATTTTACCCTTCCAGTAGGGGGTGGGATGTTACAGTATAGAATGAGTCAAATCCAAATATCTCAAATCACTTAACAGTGCACATTAGGGATATGCTTCTTAATAACTTCATATACTGAAGTATATGGTTGTTAGAAATGTCATCTAACCACATATCTATAGTTTTGTGGATTTCACAATGATAATGTTCTTTACAGGAAAAGAAACCTCATGAAATAAAGGCAAATCAGATGGCATTGATTCTAAAAAGAAGTGTCAAGGGGGTTAAAAAAATCACCAACCTAAAATTATAAATTGCTAGCTCTAACCTACTTCACTTCTGTATCATAAAAATCATTAATTACATTATCACATAATGATCATGAATCATCAGTCTCATTTCGCTTTTTGCCTGTCCTGCTTTCTTTAACACAAATTGTTGCTTTTGTCTTGGTCTCTTTGTCAAAAACTATATCCTCTACCCTTGAATTAATTAACCTGGTCTTCCATCTCATACTAATTGCCCCTGCTTACTCGGCAAATGGAACTTTGGAGATCGGTGAACTGCAAATTTCCTCGCAAGTTTTATCACCACCAGTAAAAGTGTGTCCACCTTCCAAACGTTTTGATAGATAATGCAAAACTGAGATTGGATCATTACTTCTCTCCAAGGATTCTTTCAAATATAGAAACTTGAGAGAAAGGCTGCCTGTATAATTAAAGATAGAGAATAAAGACAAAAGGTATACTAAGTGAATGCAGAAGGCTCTGCTCCTTTCATTATTACACCATTGTATATAAGGACAAGTTAGTTACAGTAAAATCAAGATCTATTGACACATATATAACAACCTACAAACTATAAAGAGTAATCTACACGTAACCTGTCAGGTTGGTTTCTGTACATATTATAATATACAAATTTGCTTATTATAGTAGCATACATGCATAACGTTCATCATCAACACTGCATATATCACTCATTCTTATCCTCGTTATTCTGCTCAACTCTTCCCCTCAAGAGAAGGTTACGAGACAAACCCCAAGTTTGTCTCTGAAGCAAGTGAACTTAGAGAATTAAAGACTTCATAAAACCATCAGCTATCTGCTCAAGAGAAGGTACATATGAGACTATAAGTTGCTTAGCTAAAACTTGATCTCACACAAAGTAGACATCAATCTTTATATGCTTTGATTTAGCATGAAAGATTGGATTTGATGCCAGTGCACCTGCGCTCAAATTGTCACACCAAATTATGAGGGATATCTTTGAAGGGAACTATATCTCTTGCATGAGAGACTTTATCCAAGCGATTTCAGTAGCCACATCAAGTAGAATTCGATACTTTGACTCCGTGCTTGATCATGACATTACTCTTTGCTTCCTAGACAACCATAAGATCAACGTTTTACAAAGATATACACAGTACCTAGCCATGGATTTTTTATCATCGATATTGGTAGCCCAGTCTGCATCTGAAAAATCATTGATGTCAAGAAAGTTGGATCGCTTGATATGTAATCTAAGAATTTGTCCCTTTCAGATATCTCACTACTCTCTTGACTCCTTACCAATGTTGATATATGGGTGAAGACATGAACTGGCTCAACTTATTCACTGAATATGAAATATCCGGTCTCGTGTTAGTTAAATATTGAAGTCCTTTAATTGCTTTTCGAAAATAAGAAGTATCATGCATAGGTTTTCCATCTAGGGTTGACAAGTATCTTCTGGTGACCATTGGAGTAAGATAAGGTTTACCATCTTGCATTTTGAATTTCTGTAAGAGATCCATGATGTACTTGTCCTAACTAAGAAATAGCCCATATTCGTTCCGTATTACTTCAACTCCTAAGAAGTGATGGAGTGAGCCAAGATCCTTCAAAGAAAATACTTCATTGAGCTGTTTGATAAATGTTTTCATTATGTTTTGTTCATTACCAGTTAAAAGTATGTCATCAACATATATCAGGAAGAGCATAATCTTTGATCCTTCTCTATAGACGAACAAAGAGTTGTCACTTTTTGTATTGTGAAAGCCCCACGATACCATAGCAGAGGATAATCTGTCAAACCATGCCCGTGGAGCTTGGCATAGCCCATATATAGTCTTAATGAGTTTGCATACATGATTTGGTCTGTTGGAATCCTTGAAGCCTTTTGGTTGACTCATGAATATTGTCTCTTGCAGAAAATCATTGAGAAAAGCATTGTTAATGTCGAGTTGCCTTAAGTCCTAGTCGAAATATACAGCAATGGTTAGTATTACCTTCACAGTAGAAGCTTTGACGATAGGACTGAATGTTTCACAAAAATCCTCACCAAGGCTTTGTTGAAACCCTTTTACTACTAACCTTGATTTTCTCCTTAATATTTTTCCATCAGCTCAATACTTATTTTTAAACACCCATTTGCAATCTACTACATTTTTTTGCCCAGAGAATGGACCTAATGTCCATGTTTTATTGTGAATCAACGTGTCATACTCGTCCTGCATTGCCCTTTTACAATGAGTTGATTGTAGTGCTTCATTCACTGAACTTGGTTCATAATCTTCACTTTTTAATGCTACTCCAATAAATGGGACCTTGCACTTGAATATCCCACTTTTGCTCCTCGTTATCATATGATGACCTACATTTGTGTCTTGTTGTTCAACTTCAACATCTTCATTTATTTCACCATTTAAGGAGTTGAGTTCAACGGACGTCTCTCTATTCACGTGAGCTTGGCTATTGCTAAATGACACTAAGTTCATTGTGTCTGTAGTAAAGTGTTGAGGAATAATAGAATGTTGGACTCATTCTTCTGATTGTGCCAATGCTTGTTGATTAGGCAGTGAGAACAGAAACGTTGGCTTGACTTGTGTGACTAGTTCTTGTTTGGTGTTAAGAAAGCCATGCTCAAATGGAAACTCATTTTCATTGAATATGACATGCTGAGAGACGTAGATTTTTCAAGTAGGTCTTAGACATTTATACCCCTTATGAGAACCTCTATAATAAAAAAAACGCACTTGGTGGTATGAAACTAAAGTTTGTGTTTGTTGATGGCTTTAGGCATGGATAATAGGCGCACTTGAAGGGCTTCAATGCTTGATAGTCGAGTGTCTTACAGAAGAGAGTGTAGAATGGTGAATGATCCTACAAAACAGTGGTGGGTAAGTGATTTATTAAATAGACAACAGTATTAAATGCTTCCTACCAATAAACAAATGGCATCTTAGCTTATGCTAATAAAGTTAAGCCAAGTTCCACAATATGACATTGCTTTCTCTCAGCTCTTCCATTCTGGGCTAAGGTATACGGATGCGTTATTCGAAATTCAATCGCAGTACTTGAATTTGTAAGAGCTCTAAACTCTCCCCCTCTATACAGACACCTTTTTTATTTTTTGGTTAAATTGGTTTTCAACCAAAATTTTGAAGTGAAGAAATATATGAGCCACTTCTCCTTTGCTTTTCAGGGGAAAAATCTAAGTATGCCTATTAAAATCATTTAGGAAGTGAACATAATATCTATAGCCATTTATTGAGTTAATTGGAGAAGGACCCCACACATCTGTATGAATTAACTCAAAAGGATGCTTGGCATGAGATTCAGACAATTTGAAAGGAAGTAAATACAAATTCCCTTACTGACATGCTTCACAGAAAAAAGTTAGTTTTCTCTCAACATTAACATTGCATGATTGCAAAATTTTATTTAAAGTTCTAATGGATGGATGCCTAAGTTTTCTGTGCCATCTTTCCTTCTCAAAGGTTATGAATGTTGAACTTGAGTCTCCCTGTTTTTGTGCCATATTTGCTTTATATTTTAGCTGGTCAGTTTTATAGAGGCCATCCTGGAGTTTCCATTGCAGCAACACTTCCCTTATCATGTTGTCTTTTACAAAGCAAACAGAATCAGGAAATTCAATGAACATATCATTTGCTGCTATTAAGCTAGATACACTTAACAAGTTCTTCCTAGCAATGTAACGTACATGCATAATCTCTTTGAGTTTTACAAGTTATTTGAGAGTATCACATTTGATCCAATATATTTGATTAGAAGATGTCTTCCATTTCCAGTAACCAGACTTTCCTTACCATCATATTCAGCTGTATTTTGTAGCTAGCTTTGGATTATTGGTAACATGATGGTTGGAACCGCTATCAACATACCAGTTTTGATCTTTAACAGTAGATGGTGATGCTACAAACGTTGAGAAGTCTTGCTTGAATTCAGAGGATGACATTCCCATATAGAATCGATCAAAATGATAAAAGCAATTGATTGCAATGTGTCCTATCTTACCACATACTTGACAAACTGGCTTATTAAATAGACCTCCTCAGCCACGACCTCTTCTATCGCTAAGAGATGACTTAGGTGAAGAGCCTCTCCATCCTCCGCGATCTTGGTAAGTAAGAAATCGCAGTGAATTTGATTTTTAAGCAGCATTGGCAGTGGGGGACCCAATCTACATGCTATTGAGTGCGTTAAGCTGCTCAAGACGACTTTCAAAAGTAAGTGAAGAAGCTTGTGAGTTAATCCGTGTTAGATTTGATTTTTTTAGTTAATTGAACCACAATAGCATTGTAATCAAAATCCAATCCTGCTAAAACATAAGTACACAAATCAGATGTGGAAACAGAGTTCCCAACAAGTGCTAAGTTATCCGAGATGGATTCCATTTTTTTTAGATATTCATTCATTTTCATGGATCCTTTCTAAGTCTATTGGAATTCACCTTTGAGCATAGTGACGCGCAAGAGTATATGTGCACCAAACAGGTTCTTAGTATTGCTCTAGAGCTCATGAGATGTCTGGCAGTGAACAAAATGAGCTTCTATATCTGTTGTCATATAGTTATATAGCCATCCAAGCAAAAGTTGGTTAATGGTGATCCATTCCTCAAATTCTGGGTTAACCTTTCTTGCATCATCAAGATGATGATGAGCTGGGCATGCTCTGGTGCCATTGATGTAGCCTTCTAATTTATTGCCAAGGATTGTTGGTAAGATCATTGATTAGCATAATAGATAGTTGCTTCTATCCAACTTGATAGAGCACTGATTAAATCCACTAATGAGTAGTACTGGCTTATGAGGATTAACACTAATGGGGAGTGTCATGGCATGAAATGAAAAGCTTTAATACCAAAATAGAGAATAAAGAAAAATGGTATATTAAATGAATGCAAAAGGCTTTGCTCCTTTCATTATTACACCATTATATATAAGGACAAGTTGGTTACAGTAAAAACAAGATCTATTGACACGTATACAATAACCTACAACCTACAAAGAGTATTCTACGCGTAACCTGTCAAGTTGGTTACTGTACATTTTATAATATACAAATATGCTTATTACAGTAGTATGCATACATAACATTCGTCGTCAACGCATCATATATCACTCATTCTCATCTTCGTTATTTTGCTCAACTATTAGGGATATAGGTTTGAGAGAACGAGGGTGTGAGAGTGAGAGTGAGTGAAAGAAAATTAGGGATTTAGGTTTGAGAGAACGATTGCCTGTGTAATTCTCTAAAAAATGAAACGAAATCGTCTCAGTTCTATAATGAAACAACGTTGTTAATAATCAAACTCAGACTTGCTAAGTTCGCTAATGCGTCTGATTAATAAGGGTTTATTAACACGTGACAGTATCATGTCAGTAAAGATAATGATGAGACTAATGTCAAGCTATAATTGAAAAAATTAAAACTTTGAGTATGTTATTATTATTATTTTAAGTTTGAGTTATAATTAAAAAATTAACGAAAATTTTGGCTTTTTTGATGATTAACCCAATATTTTATCATTACAACGAGATCTCTTATCATTCTTGTAAGTAAGAACACATTAATTACATAAATGTTTTATCTTCTTTTTTTCTTTTTATTCTTTCATTATTTGATTTTTAACATTTTAAACTTTCAACTCTGTGTGATTAAAAGCTAACTTATACAAATTAATTGCATGCCTTTCAGCCTATAACTGTGTAAGTTGCAGCTGCTTGCCTCATCATGCCACTATTAATTGCTTAGGTTAAACAATTAATCATGTTGGCTATTATCATAACAAAACTAATAATTATTTATCTTAAGGGAAAATATTAAGAATAGGAAAAGGTTTGGTTAATATTTTGGGATGGTCATTAATAATCACCTCTATTATAAATAATAAAATATTATTTTATTAAAATAATTTTTTATAATAATAGTGACTACTAATAATTACTAAATAATAATTGCGTAATTGAATTAAAAAATCTAAAATAAAAATATTCTATAAATATATTGATTTATTATTAATTGTATGTTTATATTAATATTGAAATATTTTGTTATTATGAAAAGAACTTTCATCATTACACAATAACTTTTGTATTTTTTTGGTTTATAGCATGTTATCTTTTTTGGGTGAAAACTTTTTAAATTTTATTTGACATATATGGACTTTAGGTTGACGTTTAACTTGCATATAATCACCATAGGGTCAATCCTAAAATGTCTAAAACGATGTCAAATTTGCAGACCAACTTCAGGATTAGGACAGTATAAATCATCAAATCATCACTTGGTTTCACAATACCTCTGTTATCTCTATCCATATCCAATTTGTTGATTTTGACTCTGCCAAAGATATTTGGGATTTCTTAGCCACTCTATCAAACTACCGGCCTTGCTCATTACTATCACTGGTGGATTAATCTTTATAATATCAAACGAGAAGTGGGTAAATCTGTTAATGATTTTCTTGCTCAGGTTTAACCCATCTGGAATCAACTATGTCAGGCCAAAATTAGTGAAGATCATCTCCATCTCATTCGGGTCCTAGTGGCTCTTCATCCTGAGTATGAAGTTGTCCAAGCCTCCCTGCTCCATCGCAATCCTCTTCCCTCACTAAATACTACTATCCAAGAAATTATGTTTAAAGAGGCTCACTTTAAACTCCTTAAACTTGATAAAACTCCTCAGTTTGAAGTCGCTCTTGCCACTTCGCGATATGCCCCTCTAAAATTTGGCCCTCAATTTGGCAATCAATTATGTAAGAATTGTCATCTTCTTAACCATATTTTTGCTAATTGTCCTACTGTCGAATACAGATATTGTTATAGTTTGGGTTATATTCTTGAACATTATCCCACACGACCTCTGAGATCGAAAGGCAGGAAGTTAAAATCTAATAATGTTTCAAAGCCTAGAACCTCCTCTATCATTGATGTTGTCGCTGCTTCTTCAAACCCTGGCTCTTCCTATGCACTTGCTGCTGAGGGATCTCCTCCCATCACTCTCAATGATGTTAAGGCACTCCTCAAACAGGTTATATCTTCCACCTCCATTGCCATGTCTACTACTTCGGGTAACTCTTATTGACTTTTTGACTCTGCTTGTTATAATCATATGACCACAGATCTTACGTCCTTGTCTTCTGCTATACCTGTTTCTTCCTTACCACCCATTCACACTGCTAATGGCACTAAAATGAATATCACTCATATTGGATCTGTTTTCACCTTTATTCTTAATCTTCTTGACACCTACTATATTCCTAACTTAACCCTCATTATCATATCTGTTGGTCAGTTGTGTGAAAAGGGTTTAAATGTGATTTTTCTCCTTTTGGTGTTCAGGTTCAGGATCGATAAACGAGACAAATTCTTGGGACGGGTCGTAAGGTGGGTCGATTATTTGAACTTGCACCTTTTCATCATGCCCCGAACCTCGTGTGTGCAGCTACCATCACCAAATCCCCCATTCAACAGTGACATCTTTGCCTTGGCCATGCCTCAGCCAGCGAAATTCAATCTTTAATTTCTCTTAGACTGTTAGGGTTAACTAAGTTTGAGTCTTTCAATTGCTTAAATTTTCAACTTGCAAAACAACCTACCTTGTCTTTTAGTAATAATGACTCCATTTTAGAAAATCCTTTTGGTTTAATTCATTCTGACATCTGGTGCCCTTCCCCCGTTTCTTCGGTAAATGGTTTTCATTATTTTATGTTGTTCATAGATGATTACTCTCATTTTACCTGGATATATTTTTTGAAACATTGATCAGAGTTATCACAGACTTATATCACTTTTTCCGATATGATTAAAACTCAATTCTCTCAGATTATTAAATTTTTTAGAATTGACAATGCAATGGAATACAGAGATTCCTTTTTACTCCAATTTCTCAATCAACAAGGTACTATTGTACAACGTTCTTGTCCTCACAAATTTTAACAAAATGGACAAGTTGAGCGTAAACATCATCATATTCTTGATTATGTCTATGCTCTCCTTCTCTTAGCATCATATCCTGAAAAATTTTGGGGAGAAGCAGCTCTTACTACTGTCTATATCATTAATCACCCTCCCACTCTAGTCTTGCATAATTTATCTCCTTTTGAGAAATTATATGGTAAGCCTCCTAACTATTCCCTACTTAAACCTGTTGGTTATGTTTGTTTTATTCTCTTATAGCCCCACGAGCACACAAAACTAGAATCACGAGCTCATCTATGTTGCTTCCTTAGATATGGCACTAAACACAAAGGGTATCATTGTTGGGATCCAATTTCCAATAGATTATGTATCTCTCGTCATGATACATTCTGGGAAGACAACATGTTCTCCAATCTTTTCAAATTTCATCCATTTGTCAGCTCTGATCCTCTGCTCTTCATATATTCCTTTATTAAGTTGTTTCCTAGTTCCAACACTAATCCTTGCTCTTCCTCATCTATTCCTAGTCCTCCTGTCCTGGAAGTTGATTATACACTACTCTTCGTTGTTCTACCTGGGTAAGAGAAACTCCTCATTACCTTTCTGATTTTCACTATTATTATGCTATTGCCACTCTCTATGAGCCTCGCTTTTATTGTGAGGCCAATACTGGCCCTCTTTGGTAGCAAGCTATGGTCGAGGAACTTCAAGCCTTAGAGAAAACTCACACTTGGGATTTAGTTGATCTTCCTCCATACAAGACCGCTATTGGTCGCAAATGAGTTTATAAGATCAAAACTTGCTCTGATGGTACTGTTGAATGCTACAAAGCTTGCTTAGTAGCCAAAGGGTACACTCAAGAATATGGAATAGATTATAAAGAAACTTTTGCTCCCGTTGTTCGATTTACCTCTATTTGCAGTCTCTTAGCTATTGTTACGGTTTTTAAGTGTAAAATATTTAAAATGGATGTCAAAAATGCATTTCTCCATGGTGACTTGATGGAAGAAGTTTACATGCATCCTCCCCCTAGTTATCATTCTCCACATAAGGTTTGTTGACTTCGACGAGCTTTATATGGATTAAAACAAGCTCCGAAGGCCTGGTTCACCAAATTTAACTATACTCTTGCTTAGTTTGGGTTTGTCTCCAGCCTATATGATTCAGCCCTATTCATCCACAGAACTAACTGTGGAATGGTCCTTCTACTACTGTATGTTGATTATATGATTATCACAGGAGTTGATACCTCTGATATTTCAGAATTGCAACATTATCTCAATCAGCATTTTGATATGAAAGAACTTGGTTCACTAAGCTATTTTTTAGGTCTCGAGGTCTCTAACGATTCTAAAGGCTATTATCTCTTTCTGGCTAAGTATGCTTCTGACTTACTTTCTCGAGCTGGCATCATTGACAATAAAACAGTGTCTACCCCCTTAGAGTTTAATTGCAAACTAACACCTCATGGTGGATCCCCTCTTGATGATCCTACACTAAATCACCAACTCATTGGGAGTCTTGTTTGTCTCACTATTACTCGCCCTGATATTGCTTATGCTATTCATCTAGTCAGTCAGTTTATGCCTGCTCCCTGGTCAACTCATTTCTCCGTAGTCCTTCGGACACTTCATTATGTTAAAGGTACACTTTTTCATGGTTTACACTTTTTTGCAAGCTCTTCTTTGGTATTATCTGGCTACTCTGATACAGATTGGGCTGACGACGTGACAAATCGTTGCTCTAAGACAAGTTATCGCTTCTTTTTAGGTAACTCTTTCATCTCTTAGCATAGCGAAAAACAAACTATCATTTCTCACTCTAGTCATGAATCTTAGTATCGTGGCCTTGTTGATGCTACCTTTGAATTACTTTGGTTACGGTGGTTATTAACTGATATGGGTGTCACTCATTCCTCGGCCACTGTTCTTCATTGTGATAATTCCAGTACCATCTAGATTTCTCATAATGATGTTTTCCATGAACGTCCCAAGCACATTGAAATTGATTGTCACTTTATCCACCATCATGTGACACATAGAACCATTTGTTTGGTTCATGTCTCATTTGTTGATCAGACAATAGATATTTTTACGAAAACACATCTTCCCACTCGCTTTCAAGATTTATTAAACAAACTTAAGTTGGCATCTCCTGTACCACCTTGAGTTTGAGGGGGAAGGGGGGTGTTAACATGATTAATATGTGCTCAATTGTAAATTTGGTAGATAGCTTGATTATAGGGATTAATAACTTAATTGTAAGGATTTTGGATAAGATTGTAGCTTGATCAACTCATATTTTCTTATATATATAAGCTGTGTTTGTATAGGAAATATCAACTCATTCTACAACATTCTGATTCTCCCTCTTTTGTTAATAGTAAACATGCTTTTGATCTCCTTCTCAAGGTCTCAGCTATCCATCTCTTGTATGCTTATGAGAGTTAATGATTTTTCGTCAATTTTATTGATGTTACATAACATTGCCTTGTTGTTTTAAGGTATTCCTTTACGTCTCTAATGAGGTACAAGACAGGCCTTCTCAGGATAACATGGAAGATTACAAGTCTTTGTACTAGATGAAAGTTAGACATTATTGAAGTTTGTCTTACGTGCTTCCCAACTTTAGTAGAATGGAGCCTTTTCTTTATATGAGCACTTGCACTCCTCTAAATACAAAAAGGGGCATGATCATAAGTCTCAAATGGGAAAGAGACATGCCCAAGCCTATGAAAGAGTTATAGAATAGTATATCCACAAAGTTATCATTTTCTATAAGTACTTTATAACTGGTCATTGTTGTGGTGATGATCGTTGCATCTTCATTTTGGTTATACTAGTTTACATATTCTATATCGAATGTAATAGGCTAAACCTTTTGTCATTTGAAAATAACACTGTCCCTAGTATTATCTTGACTATTGCAAAAAGAACTTTTACTGCCAATTCTATAGTTTAGTTTTTTTTTTCTTTTTGTCTTTCTTATGTTGATGCTCTTCAAGCAAAATTTTCATTTGTCATTTTAAGCTATGACGAATTTTTTTACACTACTCCACACTACCTTTGTTTCTAACTAACTGATTTTTTAATATGGTGATTCATTGATTCCCTCATCTTTCAAGTGTTTGTTTCGATACAAACAAATGGTATAGCTCTTACCAATCTAGTATGAACTCAAGATAGATCATCATATCTTCTTAAAGAGATTGAATTATTGAGAGTACTTAAACTTTTTTCCAAGCAAAATAAATAAAGACTCATGTCAAAATCAAATTAATAATTTCATATTAAAAATGAAAATTGTTGCACATGAAAGTAAATTTACTCAAAACATATAGCAACATTATCTTATTTTAGAACCCCTTGATATATGTTAATCAATCCATTTATATCTAATTCTTGCTTGCTGATTTGGAAATAAAATATAACACATTTATCTAACATGTTTTTTTCTTTTGTATAATCTTAACCTCAATTGATTAAATATATTGTATATAAAAGCTAAAAAATCACCTAAATTTATATACGTACTCATAACTATTTTCCAAAATTTAGATAATTAAATATAGTAAGTAAAATACTCGATGAATTTACAAATATTGTATATCTGAGAATCATTGTGTGAAATCAAACAATTAGTTCGTAAATAACTTTTAAATTTTTATGGCATTCCAAAAGAATCAAATAATTAAGATTTTTATAACATAACCACGAATGAATTTCAAAGTTCAAAATGCCATTAATGCAACGTAAATGATAAGGTCTCATATATCTTTCAAAATTCAATTCCACAAAACCCAAATAATTAATATAATTAGTCATTATATAAACAAATATTATATAGCCAGATTTTGCTAATTTTGCACCAAAAACAGGTAGCAACCTGGGTAACGATGCAGGGAGCGCAATAAAGCTTGGAGCTAGTAATGGCGACAAAGTTGGAGGCTTGGAAGTTGGAGCGCGAGCTGGCACAGATGGAAGGAGAACAAATCTTGACGAGTTGGCATAGGTGGGAGCGACAATTTGACGTGGCATTGTGGCAGACATGACCCTGCAGTGTTTCTGATAATTAATAATAAAGAGTTGAAAATAAGAATGAAAAAAATTATTTCCTAATTTTTAGTTGGTAATAGATAAAATGGAGGATGATAAAATTGAAATAAATATTAAGTAATTATAAATTTTTATTCTTAAAGAGAATGGAAGTATAAGTTAAAATACAAAAAGAGATAAAAGATAAGTTATTATTTAAATATTAATTTTTATTGTAATATTATCATTAAAATATTTTCTATATTATTTTATTTTAATTTTGATACTTTTATTCTTATCATGAAGATAATTTATAATTATTTGATTAATAATTTTATAAATTATTAAAATTTTATTGATTAATTATTTATAAAATATTTACAAAATAAATTATATACTAACTAAATATTAGTAAAAAATTGCTCATCATTATTTTAATATCTAATATTAAATATGAAGGTAACTATTAACTTCATTTAATACTGTATGAAACATACATGATCAATAATTTCATTCTTATTCTTATTTTTTATTTTTTATTTTCATTTCTTCGTTGCTATTTAACAAACTAGATCTTAGGGTTAAGAAGATAGATTTAACTATTTATTTTTTTTCAATTTACTCTACGTTTCTAAATTTGAAATTCTGTCCAGTATGAGATCGGTAGTTTGAATACCAATCCAAAAGGTTGATACTGACGAATACCGTGAATTGATATGGTACTACAGTCCGTACGATTATTTGTAAGTTAGGTTGAGTGTGAATTACTTTACTGTTTTATATGGCAATAATTGATGGAATTACTTGATTTTCTTTACTCAAGTCTTCTAGTTTTTTATAACAAAAGTCTAATATTCTTCTGGCAATAAGTTGTTAAAGTTTCATATTTGAAATTGAGTTGCGGGTTAACCCCAGGGCACAGGTGAGTTAGTAAGGGGCTCTCCTCTCATAAGTGAGGTAGTGGGTTCGAACCGTCCTCATGTATGCAGCAGTTGCGGGTTAACCCCAGGGCACAGGTGAGTTAGTAAGGGGCTCTCCCCTCATAAGTGAGGTAGTGGGTTCGAACCGTCCTCATGTATGCAGCCATTTAAAACTTGGGGGTAGAGCTTTGCCTCTTGCAAGGGACCTACCTGGCTCCAGCGGGAATTAATCTGGGTGTGGATAACTTAAAGGTGTCTTCTCATAGTTGGGACCCTCCTAGGATACCTTGTGAGAAACCAAAAAAAAATTGAGTTACGGGTTGACTGCAATCTTCAATGGCATTTAGTTCGCAAGTCGTTTTCCGCAAGTCAATGAGGGAAGCTTACAAGCAATTTCCAATTGCTTACAAGATGTTTGAAACCTTTGAATTGAATTTATTAACGAATTGGATTCAATTACATTAATGAGATTGAATTGAATTCAATTTACACTGTTTATAATAAACTCAGTAATATTATAAATGAATTCAATTACACTGTTTAGAATGATAATGAATATAGCGAGGAACGAGAATGAATATTATTATTATAATTATGATAGTTGATTAAGAAGAAGGAATGATTAGTATTACCATTAACAGTAGTTGATTTGTAAAAAATATTAAGAGATAAAAATTTATTATATTTAATTAATTAATTAATCATATTTTAATTACTTATATTGTAATTAATCAATTACAATATATTGATTAATTAAAATATTGTAATTAATCTTAATTAATTATGTTGTAATTAATTAATTATATTATAATTATTTAATTATTTACAATATTTTAATTAATGAATGAATTATATTTTAATTAATTATATTATAGTTAATTAATTATTAATAATATTTTAATTAATATTCTTCGAAATCCAATCAAGTGAGCACAAGATAGTGAGAAATAAAGTAATCCAAAAAATGAAAGAGTAAAAGAGCAAGACGCTACATTTAAATGACCTAGAGTGATTTTTGATAAAAGATACATGGCAAAGCATTATACTCAATAAAAACTCACAATAAATATATAAACTTTGATGAATGTCTGATTATAAACTCATAGCAAACTGTAGCTTTTCATTCAAAAGTGTCCTTCTCAAGCTTCAATATAATTGAATTCTTATACTTAAAGGAATAAATTCAATTTATAAAAAAAGATGGATTTTAATTACATGCATGAATTGAATCCAAACACCCCAACGAGTCCAGATATTCTGTCCAATATTACCCTGTCTTATTCTGTCCAATATCAAAACGACACAGTTTTTGTTTAAAAATGGAGAGACGCGTGTGGCTCCGTCTATAACGAAAGCCAAGCCGCACGAAAGCCAAAGCCAGTTTTATAAGAAATCAACGTCTACTGATAATGAACATGGCTTTATATAATGCATATAGTCAATTAAAAATTTATTTATTATAAACAAAAACATTGATAATTATTTATTTCTCTTTATTCTAAAAGACAAATAATTTTTGTTTGTGTGTTTAATTCTTTTTATTTTGATGATGACAAAAATAAACAAATATTTTTATAATACGGAGTATAAAATTAGCACAAGTCATAATAATTCCTGAAATAATTTCTAAAATAACAAATTGTAAGGAAATTATAATTATCATAATTGAAAACAATTAAAATAATAAGAATAATTAAAGAAACATAACGTTATTATTATTATTATATAATTTATTATAATAATAACGAATATAAAATTAGATAAAATAATAGTAAATCTTAAAATAATTTATAAATTAGAACTAATTATAAGGAATTAGCAAAAATAAGTATATAATTTTTTCCTTATTATTATCAAGAACAAAATTAATAATAATGAGGAATTTAATCATATTATTTAATATAATCAATAACTAAATTATGAAATAATAATAAGAATAATAGTAAGTAGAAAATTGATAATTATCAAAATTTTAAACAATTAAATTAATAAGAATAATTAAAGAACCATAATAATTTTTAATAATAATGTAATGGTGAATTTAAGGTGAATGAGTTGATTGAAATGGAGTAGAAAAGCAAGAAAATAAAAAATTTGAAGTGTTCGATTTTAGAGAATGAAAATTGGAAATTTCTGGAAATGAATAGTAACAGTTTTGAATTTTTAAGCTGAAACTTTCATAAATTTTTCTGTGTTTATCTACATAGATTTTGACAAAATTGTCTCCATGAAAGTTGTAGATATTTCTTTTAGCTTTCCATTAATATAAAGTATGAAAATTTTGGACTTTGAAGTTGAGAGATATGATATTTAGAAGTCTATAATATTACATGGGCTAGGCATTCCCGACAGCTGCATTGATTTGAAATTTTGACCCTTATAGAGGCAAAAATAGTTTTTGAAGTCTCACAGAAGTTGTAGGTCTAGAAGTCTTCTTCAAAATGATTTTTGAATCACCTTAATCCGATATTTTTACCAAAAGTTATTCCTATTTTATCAAACAGGTCTGGTAAAGGGAAAAGAGAAAAGGGAGGAAGAGGGCGAAAGTGACACGTCGCAATCGCGAATCTGCCGAAGGCATCGCGATCGCGAGTCTGCCGAACCCGCAGGTCCTCCTCCTCCTAGCCTGAACATATTTTACTATTAGGCCTACAAATTGTCTTAAGGAGTCGAAATTTTGATTCTTTCTTAAAGATATTGAATTTATGGATGGAAGTTGTACATAGTACATTATTTTTGAATATGGATAACCTAATAGTGTTTGAGGCATATCTTCCAAATTATTGATCCAAATTGAGTGATTTTGGTGTCAATGAGAAGATAAGACATAGGGGAACACTTTTCTAGAAGAGAGTTTGACCAAATTATCTCATTTTGATCTTCTGATTGTACGTGAACAGTTGATCTGAAAGGGGTGTCTTGGAAAAATCTGAAGTGATTCAATGAGAAACGAATTGTGAATTTAATAGTTTTAGTGAGGCATAAACCTAAGTATAAGTTATACTTAGATGAGTTTAGATATGAGAATGTTTTTGTGATAAAATTGATGGAAAGATACCCGGGATTGTCATGAATATGCATTGTACATAGTCTATATATACAAGTGCTCATAAATAAATGTTTACAATTGTGCAATTATTAATGTGTGTACGTGTGTATTGATAAATGTACAATGCGTACATTTATGCAATACACATAAATGTATTGCGTACATTTATGCAATACACATGTACATTTACAAGACCAATATAATTTTTGTTTTGTAATTGCCCATAGGTATACTTTGTCTAATATAATTTTATTTTCGCATTAATTACATGTTTAATTTTAAATTAAAATTTTCTATAAAAGGTAATGCCAAGACCAATGAAAGATATTTAATTTTATTGACAAGTTAAGGAAGACAAGAGTTAGGTGGTTCATACTTACATTATTATCAGAATCATCTTGTACAGATACAAAACCTTTTAGCACGAAGGCAACTACGGCATTTGTCAATGGAAATACCAACTCCTAAATTGTTTACTTCTTCCATATTTGCAATACCAAATGTCTATTGTGCCTGTAAATTAATATGCATGTTAAATAATTCAAACAAAACAAAACATGTAATGCAATTATTAAAAATAATTGAATTTAATACAAAAACTTTATTCAATTTACCATAAGTAAATCAGTCATGCACATTGAAGGTGGGATACCAACACTAATATTTTGCTGACTTGTTCCAACATCATTGACCTAACATGATAAATGATTCAAAGGTTAATAACACATTACAGATATAAAATATTTCAAACAATAGAAACAAATAGTTTAACAAGGAATACCAGAGGACTTATCATAACCAATTGGTTGATAAATAAAATATTAAATTGATTCAAATTATTATACCCATAAGACAATATTAGAAATCATACATGAGATTGTTCTATGCGATCTTCATGATTGGAAACCATACTTGTCAAATCCTTACAAATAGAATCTATCCGCAATTGGTATTTCTCATAAGCAATAAAAGCAAATTTTGTTGAAAAGAAATAGCACAACACATGCAGACATTATTAATTACTCATTGCCAACCTGATGTGTATGTAATATGGGAGCTTGGCTGATGGAGACAATCTGAGTTTGTTGGGAATTATCATCAGATTTCTGAATAAAGTCGTTTAGGCAAATTAACTTAAAATTATCAGTATAAAAATTATATATATCATTTCAAACCAATATCACCAACAGTTTAACCTGAGTATTGGAAAGGGGGATTACTGTTGAATCTGCCACATTTGTTGAAGTCCTGCATTTCTTCGTATTCTTCCGCTTCTTTGCACTTTTCTCTAGTCCACCCCTCAATCTGTTCCTTCATGTAGACTTTGTCTTCATTTTCACACATCTTATGTGATTCATTTTAGCAAAATTAATGTCAGCTTCATTCCGCACATTCATTTCAGTATTTGAACGTTGACTGAACTCTTGATCTTGTCCTATGTGGTTCTCTTCATCAACTATCTCTTCACCTTCTAATTTCTTATCCGCCATGTTCAACAGATGATCTTTCACAATTTTATAGGTATCTCTCCTGTTTGTTGCTCTTGTCATCAATCGCATGCTTAATGTACACAATTCTTTATACCTTATAGTTGACAACAGTTTAGGATCAATATCAGTTTCATTGACAGTTGACTCCTTACTAGCAATCGTCTAGGATTTTGCTTTCTTTGTCCATCTTTTCAAAATATACTTGCTTAGGATTGTCCAAATATTTTTCAAGTTATAAACCTTCAACACATGAGAGCATAAAATGCCAGCAAACTCAAACTTCCCACAACTACAATGAACTTCATCATTACATGAATCATAACTAACCAATTTAGAGTAGCTCTTCCCAGCAACACTGATATGATATTTCTCCACCATTCCATCCTGACAGCAAAGACTAATACTAAAATCATGACAATGATTCCATTGATCTTGAAAGATTTAAAAACTTCTGGTGTGTAGACAGTAGTTGCATGCTTTAAAATTTTAACCGATGTTGACAAAGTTGGAATACTAACATTACTTCTAAAATCAGCTTTTAACTCCTCAAATCGACGATTATCAATAAGCCTCTAAAAGTGATTAAAAATTGTAATAAATTATGCTGATAACTGACATACCTTTTTATCACACTGTTCATGCTCTCACTTCGTTGGGTGGTCATCATGTCTGCACAAAAAATTTTACGCCCATAAACGAGAGCCCATTTTTCTTTAATATGATACATACATTTCAACCATTCATTATCTTCAAGTTCATATTTTTCCAACATCTTATTCCATGCAATGCGAAAATCTTCTTCTTCATACTCATATATGCACTCGCTGAAATCCCTTGAAAACTCTTTAAACTTAGAAAATACACTATTCAAATGGATGGCAGCATTTTGATAAATGTGCCAAATACACAGTTGGTGATGAGTGTTTGGCTATCTTGAAGCTAATGCCTTTGCGATTGTCGCATCTTGATCAGTAAAAATAGTTGTAGGCTTTTTCTTAGACATCGCTCTATCAAATGTGTCAAACAACCACTCAAATGTAAGAGTAGTTTCATCATAGAGGAGTGCAACACCAAAAACTGTTGTTTGCTTCTAATGGTTGACACTAACAAACAAAGCTAGTGGACGACCCTGACCATCCTTCTTATAAGTAGTATCGAAACACACTATGTTGGACCTCGTTTCTGGAGCCCAAACATTCGGAGACAAAACGGAACCCGTCATCCCAAAATGGTGGCGTGCCCACGATAGTTGAACATCGAATAATTAACATTTAGAGAGTCATAAGCCAAAATTCACTCATATTTCATCAATGAATTCTAAAAGAGTTTATACAAGATCATTTCAAAATACGAAAATACAAAAATATGAAATATGAAATACACCCGATACAATTTGAATGCTTATGCTTAAAATGATTCTAAATTACAAAATTTCCTGAACTAACTTCATTTCAAAAGTCTCTATTCTCACTATTTGCCAAGCTTTGCAAGGATCAATGCTCATTTGCCTTTTTCTGCACCTGTGGAGTGGAAGGGAAAGGGGTGAGCTGCGAAGCTCAGTGGCTTATATGTTTATAGCCATTGGCGACGAGCCACACAATCAAACATACATATACTTCATATATTCATATACATTTAAAACTCATTAGGCCAAAAATTCAATCATTCACAATTCAAATTTACAACTCATAATTCAACTTATCATCACATGGAACATGTCAAGTGTAATTAATCATCAAAACAATCTTGCATCATAACTTGACAAATCAAAAATGCAAATGCACACATAAATGGCTCGAGAGTTCCGTGGAGAGAAACGGATAAACCGAAGTTTAAATCGTGAACAAAACAAGTCCGATTTCTCAGGATCTCGTAGGCCTCATGCGGGCAGCCGGGATAAGGCTATACGTCAACATGCACGTGACTAACGAAACGTTCCTCTCTTGCCCAAACACAAACAAATTTATGCTCAATTCATTTCCGTACATTTTTCATATTTTCATGCTTCTTATGCTTTCTCTTCTTTTCATTCAATTCAAAATGTCATAACTTTTTTTTCAAGGTATAACATGGTCATAATTCATCATACAAAAAAACCATTCGTCTTTCATGGCATGACATGATAATGAATCATCATACATTTTTCAATAATCACATTCATTCAATTTAATCAATTTAGCACACATTCACGCATAAGACAAAATTGCTCATTCAATACAACAACCATAAACATATTACCACCAAATTTACTCTTGGAAATCCAAACTCAAGATTGCCTTTCCTTTTTCCTCTTGGATTGCCATTCCTTGGTCTCTTTCAAACAACCAAGTTCTCATTTAACACAACATTCCCATATAAATTCGTAAAACTTTAAAAAATCACAAAAATGAAATAAATGCTAAAAATTAGGTTTAGGCTTAACCTACCCATAGTCTATTTAGGTTGGAAAAACCAAAAACTAGTTTAGAAATCCATTAAAAATACCCATCTAGGGTTTCTCCTCTTTCTTCCTACACAACTCATTCTCTTCTCTAATTCCTTTTTGTTTTTCCACTAAGGAAGAAAAAAGATGATGCTTACCTTAGATTTAGCCCAATCTTCTTCTTTCTCCTTTTTCCCTAGCTTCCACGCACTCCTCTTCTTTTTCTCTTCTCTTCTCACGACTTTCTCTCTTTTCATTTGTTTTTCAAGACAGCTCTCTTCTTCTTCTATTTTTAAGACAACATTTTAGTTGTCTTTCCCATTTTGCCCCTCATTTAAGTGATCTTTCCATATTTACCCTCATTTTGTCTTTAAAACTAACATCTTAACTCCTTATTTTCATCAGGAAAATGAAGCAATTTGATAACAATTCCTTCTATAGAAATGTTCCTCTATGTCTTATGTTTCCATTGACACCAAAATCACTCAATTTGGATTAGAAATCGAAAATTTATGGCCCAAACATTTTCGGACTGTTACTAAACCGAGACTGTACACTATACCCAACTTCACTTCAGAATTTGAAAGCCTTAGGGACTGAATTGAAATTCCATTCCTCAGATAATTTGTATCTCTATGTCTCTAGTTTGTTTAGAAACAAGAATCATTGTATTTGGAGCTCTAAAGTTCAAGATATCGCCAAAATACTGAATCATGTTCAGAAAAAATATCCAACTCATACTCTTTTAACCGATCCTCTCACTTTGATTCAATCCATGTTTTTCAAATTAATATCAAAACCTATAAATTTTTATGGAGAGGTAGAGGAATGTCTTAGGAATCAAGTCAATTGGAGGTCAAACGAAGGAGTTATGGCCAAAAGAGTGGAGATAGGTTAAGTTAGGGGGGAGAAACCAGCCGCGTTGCACTTGCGACCTGCCCCCTGGGTCTTTCTTCTTCCGAAATCCTAACTTCCAAAATTCATATCTTTTGACACAGAACTCCAAAATTTGCAAATTTGGAATCAATGGAAAGCTAAAAGAAGGCTATACAACTTACATGAAGAACTTAAAAACAATTTTGGTCTATATAAGGGTTAAAAGTCCACATCAAAGCGGTTGTCCGACAATTTTATCCTAAACAGTATCATAAATTCTAAAAATCATATCTTTCTACTACATTGTCAAAAAAATTCATAATTTATATCAAAGTAAAGATAAAAAGATAATTTAAAACTTTCATGAAGAACTTAAAAGCAATTTCTGCCTCTATAAGGGTCAAAAATTCAATCAAAGTGGTTGTCCCGAAAGTTCACCCTAAACAACATCCAAACTTCAAATGATCATAACTTCGAGTCCCGATATCAAAAAATGTCATACTTGATATCATTAGAAAGCTAGAAAGATAAGATACAACTTTTATGAAGAAAATTTTATCAAAATCTCTCTAGATCAACCCAGAAAAATCACAGAAGTTTCAGATCGAAAAATCTAACTCTCCACTATTCATTCTCAGAAAATTTTCAGACTTCCACTTTCCAAATTCCAACACTTCTATTTTTTTATTCTAGTCTTTCTACTCCATTTCAATCAACTCATTCACCATAATTTCATACTACTCCAAAATATGTAAATTTAGTCAAAAATCATCAAAAACCAAGAATTCATAGTTAACCTATTCATGCTCTATTACTTTTCTGCATTTTCAACTTTCATGTTCAATCACCAGTCTTCCTCTCAACTTCCATTTAAACTCAATATCATCCACAAACAAATTATAGTCCATGATTGATCGTGAACATTAATAATAGAACATACACACATATAACCACTCATCATTAACTTACTACAGTCACTACCTAAATCTTGCATATCATTTCAAATTCAAGAATTCTTCTTTTTCTTTACTCGTAACTAGTCATTAACAATTTCGGATTTAATAGTTCTAACTTCCAAGAAAAGTTCAAGGTCCAATAACTCTACCCCCTTAAAGAATTTCGTCCTCAAAATTCTTACTCGAGTGATCAATCAAATGGAGGAAATGATGCCTTATGCTTTCCTCAATCTCACAAGTAACTTCTTCACTCGCCTAGTTTCTTCCAAATGACCATAGTCAATAGACTCACTTGGTCTTTCAATCACTTATTTAATCAATATCTTTCTTAACTAATTCCTCATTATATAAATATCTCCGATTACTCATATTTTTTTTCACTTCTTGTGTCAATAACACCAATATCAGATCATATCGATACTTCTTAGCCTACTTACATATAACACATTACGAATCTAAGACATCTTCGTTAGTAAAAATAACTCATAAGTCAATGGTTCGGTTCTTAACAACTTTATATGGTCCAATACAATTCAAGCTTAGTTGATTCCTTATTCTAAACTTAGCACATTTTGCACTCAATTTAAACACCTTGGGAAGGTGATATTCTCATAAACATTTCATCATTCGCTTCATATTTCAGATCTCTATAGTGTCAGTATACTTAACTTTTATGTCTATCTCACTATATTTCATACCCTTGGTGTTGATCCACCAAATTCATTCATTTTTCTTAAATCACTTAATTCGTAATACAGACCAATTTCACTTATCAGTAACATCTCCCATCATTTCTGACCTTCGACCCTCTTTGGTCCTATTCATCCAAATAAAGAGGCGGACAACTCTTTTTGTTGTATAATGCTGCACAATATTTAATGTTATCACTTCGACATTGATCTCAATTCAACTAACACATCCTTATGGTAAATCATAATTCTTGTCACCTTAGTCAAACAACCACTTTGGTTCTATTTCATCTTCTTAAGATCATAACAATTTCTGTTTTCACTACATTCTACTTGTACTCTTTAATCTCATTAGTTCTACTTATATTCTTATTTTTAGAAGTCCTTCAACTTTCCTCTTCTCTCATTCTTGCCTAAAATATTTTAAAAGCATTTCTAACTTTCCCCTAATATCTTCTTATACTGAATTACAAACTCTTATCACAATACTCACATGACCATTTCGGTTCCAAATTCATCCCTTTTTATGATCATAACAATTTTATGATTTCATTTCATTCTGCTTGTACACTTTAGTCTCCTATATCGTATCCAAATATCGATCTCATATGTACTCAACCATATTATTCTCCAATTTATCCATAAACATTCCTCATCTTACATTCTAACCAAACACCATTCTTCTCATAGTTTCTACTAGTCCAAACTCTTAACGGAAATTCACACATGCAACTCATATGGTTGCAATTACTAGGATTCTATACTTACCAGTACCCTTCTCTTATGGTAAGGAATCAGATGCAGCAGATCCTTGCAAAACTCCTCGTATTGTTTTAGAGGTGGCATTTTACTCCTTCAATAAAACACAAATGTTTCAGCTGACTTTCATTTTTAATCTTATTCCCTACATGTATGCGTGATATGTATGTCACTTAATGCAACACATCCATTCACAATACACAATTAATCACATAGCCTACTAATGCATAACATTATACATTCCAAACTTAGGAAAACCCTTTTCGCTCTGATACCAAATAATGTTGGACCCCATTTTCGGAGCCCAAATATTCGAAGACAAAACGGAACCCGTCATCCCACAATGGTGGCATGCCCACAAAAGTTGAACATCAAATAATTAAAATTTAGATAGTCACAAGCCAAAAAAAATCCAATCACATTTCGTAAATGAATTCTAAAAGAGTTAATACAAGCTCATTTCAAAATACAAAAA
>JANITX010000003.1:21906611-21921427 GCA_027564395.1 Erythroxylum ulei
ATCCGAAATTGCCTAAACACAATTTAATCATCAATAATAATTCAATTGTACCCGGAAAATGCCAATGAATGCATGTATAATCAGATAATTGTGCAAAATGTGCATGTCACAAATAATAATGCATGATGTGCAAAAATTCTAATTTCTCATCAAAATCTCACAATTTACAATTCTAGCCCTAACATGGGTAACGGGATGCTACAATTACCCTGCAGTTTAGAGGGCTTCGTGGGGTTGGGTTCAAAGGTTAGGCAAGTAAAAAGTTTACTTGCTATTGGGTCATTAGATGTTCGCATTTTAGGAATTTGGGGTATGGGAGGAATAGGAAAAACCACTATTGCTGAAGCTGTATTTGCTCTATTTTGGAGTCAATTTGAAGGCCATTGTATTCTTAGGAATGTTAGAGAAGTATCAGAAATGGGAGGAGGCATACAGAAATTATTAGGGCACCTTGTATATAAGCTATTGGAGGAAAGAGATGTGAAAATAAATACAATAAACATCAGACCAGAACTCTCGTTTGTGGAAAGGCTCAATCGCAAAAGGGTATTAGTTGTTCTTGATGATATGAGTGATCCATTAGAATTGGAGTTTTTGATTGGAAATCCATGTTGGTTTGGTTCAGGAAGTAAAATCATTATAACTAGCAGAGATAAACAAGTATTTGAAAAAATTGTTGCAGCTGTATACAATGTTAAACCATTAACTTATACTGAATCTCATCAACTTTTTGTTATGAATGCCTTTAAGCAAAAGCATCTTTGGCAAGATTATATGCCTCTATTAGATTCCTTTGTTCGTTACGCCAAAGGAAACCCCTTGGCTATTAAAGTTTTAGGCTCCTATGTGTGTGGGAAGGGGGTGAAGTTATGGAAAGATACAATAGATCAATTGTCAAAATTTCCTAATGAGAAGATCCAAAATGTGTTGAAACTTAGTTATGATGGATTAAATACGGAAGAGAAGGCTATCTTTCTTCATATTGCATGTTTTCTTAAAGGTGAGAACAAAGATGATGCAGTACAGTTACTTAGCAATTGTGGACTTTCAGCAGATATTGGATTAAGTGTTCTTGTTGACAAATCTCTGATGATTGTTTCTGAATCTAATGAGTTAGATATGCATGACCTGTTACAAAAGATGGGTAAAGACATTGTTCGCCTAGAGTCTGATGATCCTAGTCAACGGAGTAGATTATGGGATGCTGAATAGATTTGCCATATGCTTGAGAAAAATAGAGTAAGATTTTAAACATACCATACTTTTCTTATCGGAATGAAGTTTGAAATCTGTTTAGTAATACTCTTCTAGTTGTTTTACCATGTGAGAATTGTTCAGATAAAAGATTAGTTAAATATACTTTTATTAAACTTAGTTGTTATTTCACGTTTCTTTTTATCATGATTATCAGGGAACTGGGGCAACTGAAAGTATTGTTCTCAACATGTCTCATATTAGAGACATAGAATTAGATCCAGATGTTTTTAGAAGGATGCCCAATTTGAAATTCCTAAAGTTCTATAGCTTTCATGGAGAAAGAGTATACCGAAACTCTCTCAAAGTTTCAATTATCTTCCTAGTGAGTTAAGATACCTTTGCTGGGATGGATACCCACTGGAATCCTTGCCAGCTGATTTTGACTCGAAAGAATTGCTTGTGCTTGAGCTACGTAACAGTAACATTAAACAGCTAATGAAAGAAGTGAAGGTAGTATGCACATATTATCTCCTTTCTTTTTTTGCTTAAATGGAAGATTTTTAATGTCGAAACCCAATTATTTATACAGACAGGGGCCAAGTTAACAGTGGCTGCATAGTCCTTGATCAAGTCTCGCTTCATATCTCATATAACAAATATCTTTAGTATGTTATCTTCTGGCTTTGGCAATCTCAAGGTTCTTTCATCTTCTATGTTGTGCCAATTCTTCAGTAAGATTACACACATAAACATGAAAGACTGCCAAAATCTTAGGAGTTTCCCAAAAAATGTTGATTTGAATTGCCTTGAAATTCTTAATCTTGGGGGATGTTCAAATTTGGAGAGATTTCCAGAAATTTCAAGCAACTTGATGGAACTATATTTAGCAGGTACAACAATAAAAGAGGTATCCTCATCATCAATAGAGCGCCTCAGCAGATTTGAAACCTTGAGAATGAATTGGTGTGAAAAGCTTGAAAGTCTTCCAAGTAACATTTACAAGTTAAAATCTCTTCAGAAACTTTACCTATAGAAATGCTCAAACTTAAAGAAATTTCCAGAGATCATGGAGCCCATGTATAACTTGAGGGAGCTTGAACTATTTGGCTCAGGCATGGAAGTGATGCCGTCGTCTATAGAGAATCTAAAAGGGATGGAATTCTTAGATATGGAAGAGTGTCGTAATGTTGCATATCTCCCAGCAGCTTGGGTAATCTCGTCATAAATATTGGTTCTTTCTATTTGAGCAGTGAATTTAAAAAGCGGAAACTGGAAAACAATTCAAATCTTTCCCAATTTGAAGTTTCTAAACGCTTGAAGCAGTGGGAGCCACAAAACCTTTTGGATTTAGAAGATTCAGAATGTTTCTCTTTTGATTTCTGCTTGTCCATAGGTCACGAATCAGCCTCTTCAAACAAGCGTCATGTCAAGAATAACTATAAGAAAAAAGTATTTGGATAGAGAGCCCGAACTGATTTCTCAGCTGTTACATTATTTGGGTGACATACCATCACATCCCTGTTTTAAATGGATCTCTCCGGCTCCGTATTATATTCTAGACCTATCGAAATTGAGTACAAGGGAATTGCCTACGGATCTTGGTTGTTTGTACTATTTGAGGCAGCTAGATTTGAGAAGAAATGATTTTGAGAGGATCCCTGAGAGCATCAAACAACTTTCCCAATTGGACTCTCTCGACTTATATTACTGCAAAAGCCTTCAATCCCTACCACAACTTCCCAAGTGTCTATGTCGATTAACTGCTGCTACTTGTGCATCTCTGAAGATTGTGTTTGCCTTAAAACAACTTCTCTTTAGCGGGTGCATTAAGCGGTTTAACTTTGTGGATTGCTTGACATTGGATGAAATGGATTGCCAGGCCATGGCATCTAATATGTTGAGAAACCTCCCAAAGGTATGCTGCATTTCTCTTTAGATAGTTTACACTTTTTCTCTTTTTATTATTAGTTTCTTAAGCAATAATTTCAAATTTTACATGCAGGAGGTTAACTTCTGTTATCCAGGAACTAGAATTCCAGAGTGGTTCCAGTATCAGACTATTGGAGATACAATCAGAATAAAGCTAGCATCAAAATGGCTCCTCAATCTTAGCTTCTTTGGATTCACATTTTTCATTGTTTATAACTCCTATTATGATGGTGCTCGTGATGGAAATGTCAATTTTGAATGCTGCTTTGAAGATAACAACAGTTCTACCACTCTGTTTCATTATCAAACCAATAATCAAACTTTTTACAATAGGTTGTTTGGAAAATTCTATCTATCTAAATCAGGAAAGCAACATGTGTTAATTTGGAGTATAGATGACTTTAATATGTGGATGCATGATAATCGGCAATTATTTTCTCGTCATTGTCCCCATATGGCTTCATTTAAGTTCTACAATCGATATGCTGGAGGTGGTCTTACAAAACGGTATGGAATAACTCCACTGTATGCATAAGACAATGATGATGATGAATCATTATTGCTAATGGAAGTGTCTACCAAGATGGAGGATAAACTTGAAAAATGAACATGACTATATGAAGATATGAAATATCATGAGGATTCGAACACTTGGTCCTGCACAGAGGTACTGTTGTCACTTTTCAGAGTCCTCACCGTTAGCTATCACAGGTTCCTTTTTGCTTCCCTCATCTACATCTTGGTGTGTGTATATGTATGTATATACAAACACACACGTATATTAATTTTATTCCTGATCCTGATCATTTTTCTCACTATATAGTTCGTGTAACAATGTCAGACTATTTCCTTTTAACTTATAGGGGTTAGATTTGTTGATACTATCAACTGCAATGACTTCAAATGAAGAGTCTGCCATTGTATATTCTGTCTTAATTCCATTTAACATTGTTCCTCTTGTTTCTGTATCTAGTAGCTGTTGGAGAAGTTGGTACAAGCTGTGCATTGACGCTTTTGGGTCTGATTGATTTATGTGCAACATCCAAAGGAGATTAAGAATTTGGACCTTCGAATTTGTAATTCCCTTATATGTGAAGCATCCTTCACTACTTTCTTTCGCCACTTGGTACTAGAATCATGGGTCAAACTTTCTTGGAAAATGAAGAGCAAATCCATTAAAGAGAACTACTACAGTGTTTATTACAGTTGTTAGGCAGCAAACTACTTCGTCAGCCATTTCTAGTAAAGAGAAACGATACCTGTCCCTTCAAAGTTATGGGCATTTCAAGTAAGTGAAATTTCTTCGGTTTCACTTTGATTGTCTGCTGGACTTGAAGATGGTTCACTGGAAGAGGGAAAGAACTTGTCAATTGACAGAGATGTTGAACAAGTCAATGTAATGTTGGGACATAGGCCAGTATGGCCTTATGGGATAGAAGCTTGAAATATGCACTTGTGTTTACACAGACCACAACATTTTTCGCAAAGCAGGGAGCTAGAATGGGCTAAATTCATCTCAGGCTTCCAACTAACACATATTTCATTTCAATCCTTCACTGGCATTGCCGTTGTATCGACTGTTGCAGTTTATGACAGCATTTTTGTCCCGACAGCTTAAACTTTAACTGACAAGCCCTCAGGCATCACAATGCTCCAGAGAGTTTAAAGTGTTATATTCTTTTGATGGTAATATAATTGCAGCATTAACTGAGAGCAAAAACCTAAAACTGCGGAAGAGCACTGGATGATCTACGTGCCATATAAAACAACTCCAATGAGTGTTTGGTGGTTGGTTCCTCAGTATATCTTATGCAGTGTCGCTGATGTTGTTCACCATATTGATCTTCAGAATCTTTTTGTAGCCTGGTTCCAGGTGAACTAAAGGGTGTGGGACTCTCACTTTATTACAGTCTGATGGGTGTTGGAAGCTTTCTGAGTAGCTTTCTTGTCTCTGATTGGCGAGGCACTGATGATGCTGGTCGAGAAAGTTTGTTCGCTAACAATCCCAATCTTAATTGGGCATAATTATTTTCACTGGTTAACTATGTACAACCGGAGTCATTGCCTACTTGTATAGTGCAAAATCATACATTTATAGCAGAAAAAGTGTCAGCTAGATGACCAAAAGAGCCTTAATTCAGATGACTATACATATCTACTTCACCCTCCTGCGACTGAGTTAGGTTAACTGTGTTGAGAACAAACAATGACCTAGTCTCATACTATTTCTTATTACATGTGGAAGTGGCGGAGAGTGTTACTTCTGATTTCTTAGCAATTAGGGTGAGGAAGTACTCGCACCCAATGACCTGGTCTCATACTATTTCACTAACAAGAAGTTTGGTTGATTGGAATAACCGTTCTATTATTGACTTATTCTTGATAATAGGTTTTTTTTAGTTGAAGAAAATATATGTAATATATAATTTAAAGGTTTATTTATTTCTTGAGTTTATGGAATAAGTAAACTCATCACATCACCCCCTACCTTTATTTATTCCAAGTGGTTGAGTATAAAATTGATGACATATTGGATAAAAAATATTCTTAAAGAATCCACATAATTATTTAGCTATAATAATAGTAATAATAATAATAATAATAATAAGAAGAAGAAGAAGAAGAAGAAGAAGAAGAAGAAAATTACCAATAATAATAATAAAGAATAAAAATAATAAAATTAATAATAATAAGAAAATCAATAGTAATAATAATAAGAAAATTAATGATGATGATGATGATGATGATGATAATAATAATAATAATAATAATGTAGTTAGTGGGGACTACTTGGATATTTTAGTTTTTTTGTTAGTTATTTCTTTATTATTCTAAATTAATAGTTTCAAATTAAACATTAGCATTACATTATCATTAAAAATTCTTAAGAATAAACTAAACTAAATAACAAACATTTCATTCTATTCTTGTCTATTCTATTTTTAAAGAATTATTATTTTATTTCTTATCCATTCCGACAAGTGAATCAAACACCTTGTAAATAAAATGTTATTACTTCTTTCTTGTCATGCTGAAATGTTCTCTTATTTTGTGATATCTTATTGTCTTGGAATTACTTGCACTACTCACTATATCATAAACTCATCTTCCATCTCGACTGTTGTCATTTTCGCACTGGATTATAGCCCTATGCTTCAATAACCTTGTTCACAAAGTTGATTTATGGAAAACATTACTACATATCATACAAAAACTCAGCTACTGTTATTGGCATTCTCCAAACACTAATGTTACTACCACTTGTACTACTGGTTTAATCTTCCTCCTCACCAATATGCGATCTTGAATTGCCACCAGTGTTTTGAGTGTAGTTGGTAACCAATCTGAAAAGTCCAACCTACCGATAACAGATTGGAGATGTTTTTCCTAAGTTGCAGTATGTGAAATGTAAGACGAATCTGATAGTTTGTTGGTAAATCTAGATTGTAAGCTATGTTCCCTATTCTCTCCACTACTTTGAAAGGTTTAATAGATAAAGAGTTTCTTAAATATTGTGTTGTTTATGCCCAATCTCCCACAGGGAGCTCTTTATATACCCAATCTCACTCCATATCCTTTCACCTTTGTATAGCCATTGTCATTCCTTTGTCCTACCGAATCTGCAGCTCCATCACTTTTCCATTCACCCAAATATAATTAAAACACTTCTCAAAATATTTTCCAAAGATTATTTGAAAGATAAAAAACTTTTATATTACAAATTAAAAGTTTTAATGCTTATTGATAAATGTTAAGACTTATGCAATGAAGTAAAATGAAATGACTATATATGATGAGCTATTGGATCATCAAATTAACAAAATAATCTTACAAATATTAATACAAAATGTGAAGTAACCTTGATGACCCTTGATCTCTTTTTGTTCTTATTTTTTTAGATCATTTCATTTTACTTCAATGTATAAGTCCTACATTCGTCAATAGGCATTAAATTAACAAAGTGATCTTACAAATTGTAACACCCCAACATATATCATGGAAGTATTATAGCATGTCTAGGGTGTATTAAGAAGTGAACATAATGAATTAAGTGCATCTTAGTAAGAGATATAATGATACTTAATGTAAAAGACAAGGGTAAATGGATAATTTGTTCGCTTCGGCATGAACATACATACTTAGACGTGAAATATGTATGGAAATTTTTGATATATTTTATTGAATTTATGAATGTGATGTGAGGGGAATTGATAAAAGAAGTATTTCATAAGCAAATGAGATGTTGTTGGCTAAATTGGATGTGTTTTCGCATTGCTCTTACATGTTAAAACTGAAGTTAGTTGATTTGGGATATGTACCATGTTGTTTGGATAGGTTCTATTGAACATACTTCTGTAATGTGGCTATATATTATCCTGTAGACCTCCAAATTGGATAATTCTAATTGTAAATTAATCTAGAGACATTGATCTAAAACTTTTATGAAGAAACCAAAATTTTATTGTGCCTCCAAGATTTTTGAATTCTGGCTTGAAGTTGAGTTATGACCGTTGTCCCTGTTTTTGAACAGCCTGTAGTATTTTGGGTATAACTCTTGGAATAATTAACCAAATTGTATGAAATTTATTACATTAGAAAATTAAGGCATAGGGGAATGAAATTAGATTCCAATGTTGGAATTAAAGGTAGAAGAAGGACCAATATGTAATTTTTCTAAAGTTAACACATGGACCAATTGGATTAAGGCATATGTGACCAATAATAATAAAGCATGTATGTCCAATAGGAACTAAGCATATGTGTGAGTCTTGAAAGTTCTGGAATGGGGATATGGAGAGGGGACATGCATAACATTTTGGGGGTTATAAGTTCAGATTTTTCTCCTTTCCATTTCACCTTCTTGATCCTGTCACTTTTCATGTAAGAAATTAAGCCAATCTTAGGTGGAAATCAAGGTAAAAGTTAGGGATTTTCTCTTCACCTTTATCTCTTCTTACTTTGCTTATGAAGGAATGAAATTATAAGGTTGGAAGTGGGATTGAGAGGTATATTTTTTGTGTTTCTAGTTGGTGAGTTAAGCAAAACTAAAAAGGAAGGAAAGGAAAGGCAATAGAAGACCTACTTTGTCAATTTTGAGGTTTGGGACTCCACTTAGTTAATTTCTATATTTCAATTGGATGTGGAATTGTTGATGGGATGATGCTTTGGGGTTATTTTGCATGAACTTGGTTGTTTATGACAAGAGAGTATTGTGTAGTGGAATTCTGTCTAGGTTTTTTTAGAGTCAACCTCATTATTTGAGTCATAACTTAGCCTACAGACCTCCATATTGTGTGATTTAGTTGCATATGAAACCTAAGATATATATCTAATTATCTCTAGAAGGGAATCTAACTTAATTCTAGTTCTATGACTTTAGAAATTGAGATTGAAAAAGGTGACCTGATGCTGCCCGTATTTTGGAGCAGCTTGTGATATTTTGCCTATATCTCATCTTATTGTTAGTGTTATAGAAACTATAAACACAGAGTAAAAAATGTCTAGAAGACCTCAAAACCCAGTTCTGACTTTTTGTATATGCATGTCAAGGAACAAATAGTGGTATGAATGGAGAGAATGTCTATCACTACTGTGGCATTATTTTTGTTTCCGATTTTTATCGCATCTTATCTTAACCTTTTTGAATGTGTATGAAACCTTTCAAATACCTATAAATAAATGAAATAGGACTTTCCCTGTGTGAATTGGGTGGTTAAACATTGAAACTTAATATTGAACACAATGCATGATAAAGAAAACTTACATGTATATAAATAATTGGTATGCATATTTATTGCTCATATATGTATAGTATGATTACACAAGTGTGATATTGACATTCTCCTAATGGTGGTAAGTTATGACTTGCATATATGAACACATATATAGATTTTATGACTTGAAATGGATATCATATGATTTGTTAATATATGAATTGTGAAATTTGCAAATAATTAAAGGGAATGTTATAGTGCCTGCTATATTGTCTTGGTTATGGATAGATGGGCATACCTGTAGGGTTACAGTGCAGCTGCTACAGTTTGACACCAATTGTGTTTTCATTTCAAGACTATAATGCATCCACAGTTTAATACCTTCGGGTATCTATAATTTGATACCTTCGAGTATCCATAGTTTGATATCTTCGAATATCTATAGCACCCGTTATTCACACCAACAGAAAATATGCAGCCCTAACACAAAAAGTAAAGTAAAGAGATTAAAATAAGAAATACAGTATGATAACATAAATAATCGGTATATGAATGAACATTTGCATTTGTATTGATAATTTGTATCATTAAGTGCTGAATATCAGTGTTTGAGTTTTGAAGGTGAATTTATGGTATGTGAAAAAATTGAAGCATGTTTAGATTATTTATTTGATTAAGTAAGCCACTATTATTTATATTTGTGCGATGTTCATGAATGTATGTGCTTGGTCGATGACTGGTGTGAGTGGTCATCCAAACTAAGTGTTTTCCCTACTAAGCTTTCAAGCTTAGCACGACTGTTAATCTGTATAGGTCCAAGTCGTAGGAGTGAGGTACAAGGAACATCTGTAGGGACTTGGCCAATAGGTAGAAGAAAAACTACTTTTAGAATGTGTTTTTAGTTAGAGATGATTGCATTTGTAATGAAGAAAGGAAATTGTATGTTTTCTTTTAGATTACCATGTAAATGTAAAGATGTATTACTACTGTTAAATAATAATGTTAAGCATTGAGGAGTTTTGTAATGTGTATATATATAGCATTAAATAGAATTGTATACTTTGAATGCGTGTACAAGAATTTGGTTGTTATGTGTGTGGATGGTTGTAGGTTTCGTATAGGGGTGTTTACACAAATATTAATATAGAATGTGAAGTGACCTTGATAATCCTAGATCTTCTTTTGTTCTTGTTTTGATCATCATTTTGTTGACTGTAACTTCAACTTTATACACTATCTTCTTGGAGTTTATGGCTTCATTTTGTTTTAATATTTCCTGTCATCAAAATAATAAATATATTAGTAGTAATTATATTTTGTTATCATGAACATATCAATTGGAATCTCCTTTGGTTCAATAACATGGATATTGAGACATTTTTAGGTAACAAAACATCAATCCTCATTTCACTAATATCTACAATATATTTTTTAGCACGCTCACTAAAGTTATCATTTTTAATAAGCATGGCATTAGCTATTTCAACAATTTTTGGACTATGGTTTAGAAAATAACACCTATATCTTTTAGATTTCTCTGGGTAATTAATAAAGTGATCACTAACTGTTTGAGAATCTTATTTCTTTTTATGTAGATTATAAAGTTATGCTTCCATTAGGCAACCCCAAACATATAGGTTCCTTAAACTAAGTTTCCTTCCATTCATTAACTTAAAAATAGTTTTTGCATAGATCTCTTACAATCTAAACCATAAATCAATTAAGAGTTTTATGGTCATAAGAAGCCATAAGAAGGTCCCAATTAAAGGCATAAGGACTTATTGTCTAATATTAACTAGTAGTTATTACCTAGATCTAATTTGAACTCTTTATGTACCTTTAATTTTTTGAAACATTTTGGTAATAGTTGTTTCGGTTTATTTAAACATAATTTTATTATTCATTTTTGCATTTTTATGGATGGTTTATATAAATTGAAAATTGACGTTAATTTTTTTGAATTCATATTTTTTGTTTTTCACACCATTACTAAACGGAGCATATTGAATGATAATTTTGTTTACTTGTGGTATAAACCTTTCAGTTATATATCCAACGAAAGATTAGAAAGATTGACAAATAATGAAATTCTTCCTAATTTAGATTTTATTGATCTTGGTATATGTGTAGATTGTGTTAAAGGAAAACAAACTAAACATAGCAAGAAAGGAGCCACAAGAAGTACTTAAGTCTTTGAAATTTGCACACTAATAAATGTAAACCTTTTGATACTCTATCCTTTGGTGAAGAAAATTATTTAATCACCTTTATAAATGAATTTTCATATTACGGATAAGTCTATTTTCTTTATGAAAAATCTCAAGAGGTAATTGTCCCTAAGGTGTTTGTAAAGGAGGTTAAAAATAATTAGATAGAAAAGTGAAACTTGTAAGATTTGATAGGAATAGTGAATATTATATAAAATATGATGAATTAGGACAATGTCCAGGTCAATTTGCAAAGTTTCACGAGAAACATGACATATTTGCATAATATGCTATGTTAGGTACACCTCAATAATCTTTGTTACAAAAATGACACTTATTTGTCTTTTGTTTCTTGTTGACAATATTATCAACAACCTATATCACTTTAATAGACTTTCTTCTTAAGTTTCTTGACCTTTAGCATATGAATCTTACTAGCTTATTAACCCACAAGATTAATTAAATGAACTCCTTAATTCTTTAGCATTATTTCCTTCTGAATGAGCATATTAGATAATTAATTAATATTTCACTTGTCATTTATAGTGTTATAGTTAATTTGGAAAGGTTCATACTCAAAAGGTAATGAGTTTATAATTAATTACACTAAAAGTTATCAACTTTCATATCCAGGGTCATTAGATTTTTATGATATTTTTCATCTTGAGGATATGTTGCTGCATGCTCTACAAACTATCAAACTTCATGGTCATGAGCTTAGCACTAATGTACTAGCAAGAGACTTATCTACAAAACAAAAATATTTTTCCACAAGTTTAAGGGTTTTTTTGGAAAATGAAAGAATAATTATATTACTATAGCAAAAGTTATTACAAGATTACAATAATACAAAGGTTCTTAAGTTATAATTAACTAAGAGTATTTAACATTCTTCAAGATTCACGTACAAAAATTGGTCAGTATATCAAAACAACAACTATATTTACAAACACCCAATTACAAGCACCATTTTACTATCACAGTGGCTGGTAGCTCTCTTGGATATCATTGCGACTTGAATCCAATTTGCAATGTTTTCAACTATTTGCACTTATCTTTCTCCCTTTGATTATACAGACGACCATTTCTTTCCTTCGAAATCATATAAAGGGTTATGTTAGATGCCACTTTCATTAAGAAAGCATTATGTTTTCCATGCTTCGAATAGTTTATGAACTACCTTAAGGTATGTTCCTACTTATAAGTATGATTTACTGTATTCACCATGTAAAGAATTTTGCTCCATATAGCTTTACCATATTCATAAGCCAAGAACATACTTAAGGTATTTTTGGCACTTTTAGTTTGTGAAATAGTGATCTTAATGTTATTGACAATAGTCATTCACATGAAATTGAAACATAATTTGTTAGATCTTTCTCATACTTTTATAGTTGGTCTTTTCAATCTCACTACTCGTATTTGCAACGGTAACATTTTTTTCTTTTAATAATGCTAAGTTAAGATCCAGAACACCTAAATGAAAATGAATTTATTTGCATCATTAAGAGAAGTTCAAATCATTAAACATGTTAATAGAAGAAGCATGCAGATGAAGAAAATATAGGTGTAAATACATAGATGCTCAATAAATTATCAAATTCATACAATTAAAAATTAGAATATATTGCAAGTTTCCTTTAATTAAACTCGACAATATATTATCACATGCTTGAGGCCATAAAAACTTTATTAGGCAATCAAATGAACCTCATCAAAGATAGTTGATATCTTTGGATACATCACATATTTGACAAGCAAATATTGATTTTCTTTTATTATGTTTATTAGTCATAGGGTATTAATTTACCTTTGGATAAGTTTTAAAATTATATCAATTAATAAACACTATTTATATAAATAACTAATTCGATAATATACATTAATATTTATGAAAAACTGACTATTTATACACACAAAAAATCAGTTAATTAGTTTAATCACTTTAGTGTTTAACAACTATGCTTTTATAATGTCATGTATAAATCCAACACATAACACATTATTTTTAATTTCAATAATATTATGTACATAAATATAATATGAGATTGTTAATAAAATTAATAAAATACACAACATCATAATAAAACAAAAAATAAGGCATTAAATTTCGAAAAGAGAGAAAACCAAGAAAAGAAAGCTTATAAGTTTTACGATAAAAAGGAATTTCAAACACCATCTTTGATTACCAGTTTATAAAGTTGTGTTTAAAAATGATATCACTCGTCAGTGTAACACTTCGTTTGAAGAACTTGAGAATTACCCTAATCTTGTACATGTACGCACACGTGTGCTTAAACGAGTTCTCTTCTATTGGAGATTTATTTGACTTAGAAAATGCACCAACAAAATGCTACTTTGACAAGACACCAACAGGCTATGGGTCCACATAGCTTTAAAAAGGAGTTTTGTAGAGTGTACCTTTGATTTTAAATAGAAATCTAAATGCCGTGATTTTCATTTCCACATGATTTTAATCATAATAATTATCGATCAAATTGGGCAATTAATCATAATAAAATAAATTAAAGTATTTATGAACGTTATTCATAAATAGTTTTAAGGAACTATAGTATAATATTTACATTGAAATATAATTCTCAAGCAAGTCAATTTTTTGATAATAAATAAACATACTTAAATATGGATATGATATTTTTAATTTTTTGAAACAAAAAACAACTTAAATAAAAGTATTATTTGAGTTAAATTTATTAATTAGGACTTTTAGCATATTTAAATATTATTATTTGAGTTTTTTTTGATAAAAAGTAATCAAATTTAAGATTGGATACGTCAAATTATTTTGTTTTATTAAATCTTATCTGTTTATTTATAAAATTTAATATAAAAATTATAATAAAAAAGATATGATGATGCCGTGCACATAATATTCTTGTCTCCCAAACAGGGTGATGCCATGCACATAATGTTATTGTCTTTTCTTCTGAGTTCTGACCAATTAACTACAAGTGCCTCCGTTGTCACATCAAATACTCTTTTTCAAGTTATCATAGGCCCTCACACGGAATGCTGATGACAGTCAATTTAATAATTTTTATGATTATTATAATTAATACAAATTAAATTATCTTTATAAATGCAACATTTTAATTTGTAAATATTTATTTTGATGACTACTAATTTTTTCCAAAAGTACTTTCAACTTAAATGCTAAAAAGATTTTATCAACCCCCACAAAATTTCATTATCTGATGCTGAAAAAGAATTCAATGATAAGTTGACCTATACCACAATATCAGAACTGAGGTAGGCGTTTTTTCTTAGACAGTCTCATTCGTTTCACCGTTACTATTGATCAGTTTACTCTTTCTATATATCTATGTGGAACCACAACTGTCTAAGTGTCAATGCAAACTAAAACCTCCAAACTTGAATCTGTTTGGAAACGTGTCTTGTTTCTTGGGACTCGTATGTTTTATGTATGTAAGGATTTTGAACACAGGTCTTACGCAAAGATTTGTTCTTGTCTAAATATTTGCACGACCTTTCTGTTTCCTTTTAATGGCCCTGAAATCCGCCCGAGTTCTCCCTAATTCATCTCCTGTAGATTCTCTGCCTTTACCGTGTTGCTTCTTATTTATTACAAATTTTTGCACCCAGTGTGAAACTGTATTTTCTTTTTATTTCACTGCTGCAACGCACCGACAATGAAGCGAGCCAAGTTCGAACCTTTAGTGCTGCAGAGTCGAGTCACATTGATCCAGATGCTAGTGGCTGCCCTTTTTGTGTACCTTCTCTTCATGGG
>JANITX010000003.1:21949422-21959621 GCA_027564395.1 Erythroxylum ulei
CCTAATCAAACTCCAATCTAACCTAGCCATGGTTCCTATAGGTTAGAAAACTCCAAACTTAGCTTAGAAACCCAAAAACCCTAAGGATTTCACCATCTTCTTCTTCCTCACTAACCCCTTTCTCTCTCTAGGGTTTTCTCCATTACAAAACTACAACCCATTTCTTAACTAAAGCATGGACAAGATGAAGAACTTACCTTGAAGACCTTGATTCTTTCTCCTTTCCACGAAATCTCCTCCATTGCCCTAGCTTTTCTCGATTTTCTTCTTCTTTTCTCTGCCATTTTCATGCTTCTCTCTTCTCCTTTCTCCCTTCTTTCTTTTTCTCTTGTTTTCCCCCTATTTTCGAGCTCTCCTCCAACAAAACGACAGCCCCCCCTTTCTTTAACATTCCATGTCATTAATGAATGAGGAAAGACCAAAGAGCCCCTCCTTCAAAGCCTTCTAACTTAAGTCCTTAAGTGGACTTCCCAAATTGCCCTTGAACATTCATTTTACTTCATGCTACTTTAGGACAATTTCTAGTCATCTATTTGAAGGAATTTGCCAAAACTTCCTTCTAGAGAAATGTTCCCCTATGTCTTAATTTCATAATGCCACTAAAATCATTTAATTTGGTGTAGTACACCAAGAGTTATGCTCCAAACATCTCGGACTGTCATTATGCTAACACATATTCCATCACTTTATTTCTATCCAAAAATTGACATTCTTAGAGGCTGAATTAAAATTTACTTCCTTCAGACAACTTATAGCCTTATCTTTCTAGTTTAATCCAAATTAAAAATCACCTCATTCGGATAACTAGAGATCAAGTTATAGCTAAAACACCAAAGCATGCTCAATGAACTTACATTTTCCACCTTTTAACTTCAACATATCACATAAAATCCATCTTGTATCTAAACCATCTTTTCCATTTCATTTCAAATTCATAAATTCTTCTTTTCTCTACACAAAGCTAATTGCCAATAATTTCTCATTTAACTGTCCTAGCTTACAGAAAGGTTCGGGGTCCAACATGATCATAATAAATTTCAACATTGTAGTTCTTCAGTTCTTCCATGCGCTAAAGCATTGACAACATGTCCTTATCATGATGTAAATTTAACTTTTTCAAGCATCTCATTGATTCTTTTAGAAATTTGTAACACATAAATACAAGTTTATGCTCTTTTTCTTTTAATACTCTTTTTAATACTATCATACTAAAATTCATCAACATTAATATCCTTCTTTTGTTTGATCATAACTTCAAAATATTTATTGTTTTCATTTCTTTCTAAGACCTCATCATAATGAAACTTAAAATTTACAAACATCTACAAAGAATTTTATTATTAGTTTCAAAAAAAATCGGAATTGCAAGCACCTCATCAATCTAAAAAGAAAATTAAACCAAAACAGGTTAGAAAATTTGATATAGAAAATAACAAAATGCTAAAATTTGAAATACCACATTTTATTATAGAGATAACAAAATATGTAATTTAATAGATAAGTAGTTGAAATCCATACCATCTTAACTCTTTACTTCACCTACTATAGTTTGCAACTAAACTGAAGTGGAAGCACTAATAAGGAAAATTGAAGGCATGGATGGAACAGTGAGAATAACGGAAGCATTATGTTTTTTCTAAAAGGAAATAATAACCATCATTGAAAAATTCATAAAACATCCTTTAAAAGCGGTAAACCGTAGATTAATATACAATAGAAACTAGATGTACTACAAAATTCAATTAATTATTAACTGTAATCCCATCGATTGACTCATAAGCACTATAGTGGGCAGGGGGAGCATGACAGTGATGGTGAACCTTTTAACAAGCATAAGAGTGATAGTGAACCTTTTGATAGAGTGGTTAGAATATTAGATAGACTTATTCTTATTAGATATGCTTATAGAAATTGTTTTTGAATACTTTACCTAGAAAAATGACAAACACAATAGCCTTAACTCATTTAGAATTAAGTAATCAGTAAATCTTTCCTACTTATAATTCATTTTTATAATTTCTTTTAATAACCTTTGTTCCATCTCTAATTTTATTTCTTATGACTCGCTATCTCCTTCCTATAAAGCTTTTTTAGCTTCCTTAGATTCTGTCTATACTACAGGGATGAAAGGAAGCTATTAATGATCTTAAGAAGAAAAATAGCTAAAAATCGAAGTTGGGAGCTTGTTGATATACTTTAGAATAAAAAAATATAAGATGTAAATTAGTAGCAAAATAGTTCAATTATACTTATGTCATAGATTACTAAGAAACCTTTACACGTATGGTTAAGATGAATTTAATAAGAATTCCTCCATTATGTGTCATTAATCTTATATGGGATCTTAATAATTTGACGTTAAAAATGCCTCCTATATGGTGAATTACAAGATGTTTATGAAAAATAACAAGCATAATAAATCAAAACATAATTAACTAACCAAATTCAACAATATAACCAAACAAGAGACAAAAATAAAAATAGCCAAATCAACAATAAAACACAAAATTAATAAAAAAGGGCATGCCTTTGAGAATAAAAAGAATTGATAAATGATTCAGTAGCAAGCAAAACAAATAAAAAAATAGAACACTAAATTATTGGAATGAATTTGATTTAAATAACTCTACCTTTACTATTAACACTTGATAGATGATAATTTGACTATAATTATACACCTATATTTGATGTATTATCAAATTTATAGTTTTGTTATATATTGGGTACTTAATTCGCTCCAAGTGCATTTATAGGTCATAATTGCCTTTATGGACCAAAAGGAGACAAATTTGGATGATACAATATATCTTAATCTTTTATTCAATGTAATTATTTTGATTGATTTATTGCAATTCAATTTTATGTTTTATGCTTGTTCTAATATATCTGGAATATTAGTACATGATTTGATTTCATATATTTGGGATTGAGAAATCCTTTGTATGAATAGATCTACCATAATTAAAAGGAGTTGATTGCAAACCTAGAGACATGTCAACATAAATTCTCTGGATTATGGTCAAACCTAACAGTGGAATTCATAAATCGATAATGCAATCGTAGTAACTTTAACTAGAAAGATTTTGATTAATCAACCTATGGGTTAGTTTTTAGTACTCTCAAGCGAATTATTAACATAAGATAGGAATTTATACAGTCCAATAATCAACAAAATAATTGCATGATAAAAAGTTAATTAATTAATGAACTTTTAGGGGGATTCATCATTTAGATACTAATCTTTGATATTGATTTTTTCTAAGTAATTTCGTTGGTCTTCTGCATTGATTATCATTTCCAAATTTAGCTTATTTGTATAAGTTTTATTTTTAATTACAAACCAAACATCCAAGTCGTAGGCCAGATAATAAGGGAAAGGTAACTACTAATACTTACTATCTTTGTGGGATCGACCCATATTCCCTTGTGCTAGCTATAGCTACATCGTGCACTTGTGGTTAATTCAATATTGAAATAATATAAAATATTAATCAATACTTTGATAGGAAGAAGAAAAATAGGCTATTGGAAAGAATTGGAGTTGCTTGAAATTGAATAGATGAATGATAATATCTAAGGAAGATCAAACAAACAAACTCAACAACATTGAATTATCTCTTAAGTAGCGAGAATCTAACTTAAGGTTAGATGAACTCACCTCCCAATTGTAGGAGACGAGCGCTCCCAATTACAAGAAACTGCAAGACAATAACGTCGACACTCTAGAGACAACAACAGTCCACACACAATCATAAGAAAGCAACAATCTACACATAGCGTGGGAGAGTTATATCGTTAAGAGTCAAGAACAAAAAAAACAAAAAATTATTTTTATGTGTTGTACTTTAATTTATTTGTAAAGAAATGATTTGGAAAAAAAATTGGGCCATGTGTTAGACATGTGACTTGTAAAAAATTTGATATGATTTGTCACGTCAACAACTTTAACATAAAACTTAACGTCAATCTATTTTTGCAACAAATTGAAATTTGGGGCATTTTAGTGCCACTTTTTAAAGATCAGGTGAGCATTGCAAAATTGACTAAAGTCTATATGTTTTTTGATAATTAACTATATATTTTTCAACATGATGTCAATGCAGTATGTAACACAAAGAGTCTAATATAAAAAATTTGACTTGCTTACAACCTACTTTTAGCTGCTTTGTAAGAAACATCATTGTTAGTGATGAACTGTATAATTTTTTCAAGCCCAACATCATTTACAACTTCATCAAATATCCCAAACAAAGTATCAACATTTATTACAAGATCAGATGCATTAATAAACTTAAAAAATGTTGTCTCTTTAACAAAATAAACCAAAAAATCCATAATAAGTCCATGTCTTCTATTTTTCCAACTTTCACACATGATTGAACGCCTATAAGTTGCCCCAAGTCATTTTTCGTTTAAATAACTTTTTATTTCATAAATAAAACTGCTTAAAATATTAAATCTGTAGTTAACAATTGAAGAAGATTTACATATTGGACCTTAAAAGGCATATAATATAGGTTGGTATTGATAAGACTTAGCAGCATTGAATGCTACACCTGCATCATACCACCATTTAATCATTTTCATTTCCATATTATAAGTTACTTTTTTAGATTGTATGGAACTATAAATTGAAGGTTGAGCTTTAAGAGTTATTAGTAAAGCAAAAAGGTTACACGTTTTTCTTCTTCTCTTCCTCACATTAGTTACAATAATTAGAATACCACCTTTAACATTGTCAGTATTATCCTTTAACATTGTCAGTATTATCCTGACTGCCATAAAAAGAACTTTCACTACCAATTTTGCAGTTCAGTCTTTGCTTTCTGTCTCTCTCATTATGATACTCTTCATGTAAAAATTTCATCTGTCATTTCATGCTATAGCTAACTTTCTTACAAGGCTACATCACCTTTTTTCCTAGTTAAGTATTTCTTTAATCTGGTAATTCATACACTTTTTAAATGTTTGTTACAATATAAACGAATAGTGTGGCTCTTCATACGATAAACCAATCTAGTATGAACCCATACTGGATGACTAAATCTTCTTACAATGGCTAAATTATTAAGAATACGTGAACTTTCCTCAATTTATTTGAAAAAAAATTAAGACATGTCAAAATTAAATTAATATCTTCATATAAAATAAAATTTTGATTTTTAACATCATATTTTGCTATTAAAATTCAATAGTAACTCTAAGAAGATTAATCATTTATAAATACTTGAAAAAATAAAATTCAGAAAGATAATGTATTGGACATGCTATAGTTATAACTAAGTTACAACTATAACATATCAAGAAAGATTTTTCACTAATACAAATGATATATTATAGATTTCGACATATTAAAAAGTTAAATGCATATTGTAAAGGAAGCTGAAAATTTCATATGTACCTATATTGAAAGCATATAATAGTTTCTTATATCTTATATCTTTCTTGTGGCAATGCACATTACAAAAATAAGTTTAATGGAAAATAAAAAGATAAAAAATATTATGGGTCTAATCCTATTTTATGGATGTTTACTTAACTAGTTCCATTAGATCTATACTCCAAAAGTGTTAGTTGTCTTCTTGGATCAGAAAGAATGAAGCTGTGCGCGACCAGTATAAATTCTTATGTTTTTTAGGGACAGAAGTTGAATAAGACATAAACATATGATGATAGAAGAGTTTTAGATTCTAAATAGCTTTCATTAACTACCATGATATTAAAGTTTGATTTCTAGACTTTGATTAGGAGTATTATTGTTATATTTGGGTATCGATATATATACTCAATTTTAAAGAATAGAAAGGGTGAATATCTTGGTGTTTAGAGAGATGAAAAGGTGACAGCACTTTAGATAGCTTGAAAGAGAGGTTCTACTGTAGTTGTCTTGTGAGAGAGTAATTAGCTCAAAATCTTCAACATTTGTAACTTGATATTTTGATTTAATGGATTTATTATCGAATTGTCTCGTGATTTTTATCTCTACACTGAACGGTTTTTTATATTATATCCTTTGTTCGATTTGTCTTTTAATTATCTTTATTGTTTGAGTAATTTATTATAAGTTAAACAATCTCAAAGATCTTGTAAGCATTATTGTTCGAGTAATTTGTTATAGGTTATAGATCATTAGTTTGGTAGGTTACAGGGAGAGTTGGAAGGTGACAACCTCGCGAGGATGTTCTGGTGGTCGTCATAGTGAGAAGTTAGTGCCTAGTGATTTGGTGGTGAAGCTGCCACACATGAAATCTTCTGTACCCATTATGGTATTCCAACTCTATGCCATTTAATTTTATCTACACATTTACATAGACCCCACACAAATGTGTGGATGAGATTTAATTATGCTAGTATAATTATGCGAGGATGGTTAGCTGTTAATGTCATAGTGTCAGAGGAGTTGGAGTCAATGATAAAGAGCTGGAATGGAGAAAATGAGAAATGAAGGGGAGAGTGAGGTAATGGATATAAGACTCAGAGGGACAAAACTAGGGCCCAGTAATAGTATTGGGTGTTTTAATATTTTTTTTAATTTAGTCTTTGAAAATTTTAAATTTATAAATGTTACTCATAATATTCTGAATATTGACTAGTATCCAATGAAATAGTTAGTATCATATATATATATATATATATTTATATGTGATACTATATATATATATATACATACATACATACATATATATATATATATATATAAATTGGAGCTCCGAAAAGAAAGGTTATTTATTTGTTTAGTTCTAAATGTAAATGGAGACATGTCATTTGGTAAAAGGCTGTGTAAGACTCCCTATACGAAACCTATAACCATGTACACACATAGCAACCAAATTCCTATACACGCATTCAAGGTATACAATTCTATTTAGTGTTATACATATACACATTACAAAACTCCCCAATGCTTAACTTTATCATGTAACATTAGTAATATATCTTTACATTCACATGGTAATCCAAAAGAAAACATACAATTTCCTTTCTTCATTACATGAGTAATCATCTGTAACTAAAAACATATTCCAAAAGTGCTTTTTCTTCTATCTGTTGCCCTTGTTCCTTGCAGATGTTTCCTGTACCTAACTCCTATGACTTGGACCTACACGGATTAACACTCGTGCTAATCTTGAAAGCTTAGCGGAGAAAACACTTAGTTTGGATGACCACTCACAGTAGTCATCTTCTAAGCACACACATTCAGAAATATCACAACTTATATACTATAAATTCACATTCATAAACCAAACATTGATATTCAATGCTCATGTAAACAATGACATTGCACATCATTACAATTCATTATTAAAAACCAATACAAATGCTTATCAATACCAATTATTCATATTGTCATGTTGTATTTCTTATTTATGACTGTTAAGTTTCCTTTCTGTGTTAAGCTTGCAAATTTTCTGTGGGTGTGGATAACGGGTGTTGTGGATATCAAACTGTGGATACTCGAAGGTATCAAACTGTGGATACTCGAAGGTATCAAATTGTTGATACCTAAAGGTATCAAACTGTGGACAACGGTGGTTTCAAACTTTAGCAATTGTACTGTAACCTTATAGGCATGCCCATTTATTCACCACCAAGACAATAGAGCAAGCACTATAACATTTCCTTTAATCATTTTCCAATTTCATAATTAATATATTGACAAATCACACGATATTAATTTGAAATCATAAAATTTGTTTTTAAGTTCATACATGTAAGCCATAACTTATCACCATTAGGAAGGTATCAAACTCACACTTGTATAACCATACATTATACATATAAGCAATAAATATGCATATAAATTATGGAATGTACATGTAAAGTTTCTTTAGCATGCATTATGTTCAATATTAATTTTCAATGTTTAATCACCCAATTCATATATGGTAAGTTAGATTTCATTTATTTCTAGATGTTTACAAATTTTCATAAACATTAGAAACGGCTTCGGTATGGTTTAGTGAAAGAAAAACAAAAGCAAAGCACTCAAAATAGTACAAAATGGGCTAAGCACACGACAGGTCTAAAAATAGACAAACAAATTAGTCCAGAAGCAAATCACACGATAGTCTCCAATTGTTCCTAAATTTTCACATAGAAAGCATTCCAATTAGGCTTTTAGGTCTTCTAACATGTGTTCCCCAATGTCTCTAATTTCCATATCATCAAAGATCAAGCAATTTCGACTTTTAACATATGAGCTATTGACCTAATATCACACGCTACTTCAAAACAGGGGCAGCATCAAGTCACCATTTTATATACCAATTTACAATGTCATAAAGCCAAAAAATAAGTCAGAGTCTCTTCTAAAGATTTCTATTTCTATGTCTTAGTTTTCATATGCAACTAAAATCACCAAATTTTGAGGTTTGTAGGCTTATTTATGACGCAAACAATGTGATTGGTTCAATACCTAGACATAATTCCACTACACGATAATGTCTTGTCATATTCAACCAATTCTATGCAAGATAACATCAAAATAGCACCAAAACATCATCCCAGCAACCATTCCACATCCAAATTAATCTTTTTACAGATTCAAATATACACAAATATAGAAGTTAACTAAGTGGAATCTTAAACCTTAAAATTGGCAAAGTAGTTCTTCTAATGCTTTTCCATCCCTTCCTCTTTGACATTGTTTGAATCACTAAGTGAAAAATGATGGGATGAAGAATGTGAAATGGAGAGGAGAAAAATTGAATTTAAGTCATCAAAGTGTCATCCATCTCTCTTTTCCATACACCTTTTCAAGAATTTTCTAGTCTTAGACACATGTTTCAATCCCATTGGACCATATGTCACAATCCTGTTGGACCATGTGTTACAATCCCATTAGACCACGTTTTACAAATCTATTAGACCATATGTTAAAAATATATTGGACCATGTGTTATAATTCTATTGGACACACATGCTTTAATCTTATTAGTCTATGAGTTGACTTTAGAAAAATTGCATATTGGTCCTTCTCCTTCCTTTAATTCCCACATTGGCCTATAATCTTATCAATTTATTTCATTCTCCTATGTCTTAAGTTTCTGAAAAACCGAAGGGGTAGTAGTTTTGCAAACTTTCCGTAAACTCCTTTGGCATGAACAAAAATAAAACCAAGAAAAAATAAAATAATAAGAACACCAGAAATTTGGTAACACAGTTTGGTACACCTTGCCTATGTCTGCGGGGCCCTCACCCAGCTTAATAACTATCACCAAAGTACAATAGATTTACTCAAGGCTTTACTGAGCTGACACCACTCAACCCTTGACAATATCTCTGAACCTCACTTCCCATGAAAGAATTTCATACCCAATAGTACGACCGCCTCGTACTAACCTTGATAGAGGATTTCCTCAATCAATCTTTTAATGAAAGAATAATAAAAATAACTCAAGTGATGAATCAACTAAAAATAAAAACAGAAAACACTTGAGACAGAAAAATAACTTCCCTATGGGTTTAGCTCCTCTGAAATAGATAAAAAAATATAAACGTTTATCTGCTGAAACGTTATAAGCATCAAAGGCCAAGGTTGTCCAGTTTTCTCATTGCTGCAAAGTAGACCATAGAATCTTGTTCACTGCACTGGGAATTATCCATGCCAATGCCACACAAGCACCAAAGAGGCTAAATTGTAAATCAGTTACTGTAATCACCGCAACTCCAATAGACATCGGCAATAAAAAGAACAACAATGAAAGTAGCGCACAAGAGTTGTCCAAAAGCAAAGTAACTCACGCAACTCCAACTTGAAGTAAATCATTCTTTAGTATAGACTTTATGTTCGACATACAAAATGCACAAGAAGGGGGGTTGAATTGTGTATTCTTTTTCATGAATACAATCCCCTTATATATTTTTGAAAACTTGCTTTCTAAAAAACTATTAAGTAAGAATATCATGATGTATTGCAGATAACTTCTAAGTACTTGTATAAAAACAATAAGAATAAAAGTTAAGAGTTTGAGAGTAGAAGTTGACACAACAATTTTATCTTGGTTCACCCCAAACCGTGGGCTATGTCCAGTCCTCAAAATCCTTTATGAGATTTCACTATACTTCTCAAAAATACAATTATTCTTTTCACTGAGCCTCTTCAGGTCTCTTACAACAAGTATTGTTTTTCTCACTTAGCCTCTTCAGGCGCTTAGCTTTTCTTCTTTCTTATAGAAAGATGTTTGCGAGCTGTGTTA
>JANITX010000003.1:22127209-22138780 GCA_027564395.1 Erythroxylum ulei
CCAATACCGTTGAACATGACGAAGATGTGCAGGAGGACAATTGGGAAGAGGAAGAAGAAGTGGGAGTGGAGGATGAAGTGGGCGAGCATGTTAATTGTGTTATGTGTTGTCTATTGCTTGCTCCGCAGATGGAAGACACCCAACAAAATTAACTTTTTCGCGCTCGTTGTACTGTCAACAACAAAATTTGCGATATCATTATTGGCAGTGGAACTTACAAGAACATAGTGTCAAAGGCCTTGGTGGATCACTTGCACCTAGCGAAAGAGCCGCATCCCACACCCTATACGATCGGGTGGATATGCAAGGGATCCGAACTTAAGGTAAACCAATTATGTCGTTTACCTATTTCGATCAGAAAATCATATCAAGATACTATTGTCTGTGATGTTGTGGAGATGTATGCGTGTCATGTTTTACTGGGTTGACTATGGTAATATGATGTTGATTCTACGCATCGAGCTAGGGAGAATGCATATTCTTTTGTGTGGAAAAGGACTAAAATTACCTTAAGACCAAAGACTAATTTCCCTCCGATTGTGAAGAAACAGAATGCAAGTGTTATGATGAACATCCGAAAGCGTGAAGGGATGTATATGATTGTGGAAAAGAGTAACCAGCAAGTTGTGGTTCGTGTTCCTGACATTCTTCAGCCCTTATTAAAGGTATTTAGAGATGTTGTGCTTGAGGATTTACCTGACGGCTTACCTCCTTTGAGGGATGTTCAACATGAGATTGATTTCCTTCCAGGTGCTAGTCTTCCTAATTTGCCACATTATCGAATGAATTCGAAGGAGAATCAAATTCTACAGGAGCAGGTGGAAGAGCTCCTTTGAAAGGACTTCTTACGTGAAAGCAAAAGTCCATGTGTACTTCCTGCACTTATAACGCCAAAGAAAGATGACATTATGCGTATGTGTGTAGACAATTGTGCCATTAACCGGATTATTGTCAAGTATAGCTTTTCGATTCCTAGACTTGACGATATGTTAGATAGACTTGCTGGATCACAGATTTTTACAAAGATCGACCCTCAAAGCATATACCACCAAGTTCGCATCCGCCCTAGTGATGAATGCAAAACGGCTTTCAAGACAAGTGTGGGTTTGTACGAATGGCTTGTCATGTCGTTTAGACTCACTAACGCTCCTACTACTTTCCTACATTTGATGACTCAGGTTCTCAACCTTTTATTGGCAAGTTTGTTGTAGTTTTCTTTGATGATATACTCATATATAGTCCAGATGGGTGTCAACACATAGAGCACTTGAGGGATGTCTTATTAACCTTGCAGCAAAATAAATTATTCATTAATATGAAAAAGTGCAGCTTTATGACATAACACCTCTTGTTTTTGGTTTTTATTGTTGTGCGGATGGACGTCATGTTGAGGAAGATAAGGTGGTCGTGATTCGCAATTGGCCAATTTCAAGGAATGTGGGTGAGGCTCAATGATTCCATGGCCTTGCAACATTTTATAGGCGTTTCATTCGAGATTTTAGTACTTTTATGGCCCTAACCACGGACTGTTTAAAGAAGGGCAAATTCCATTGGGGAGATGAAGCTTCAACCAGTTTTGCTCTTATTAAAGAAAAGCTCTCTATAGAACCAATATTGATGCTCCGTTATTTTGAGAAAGTGTTCGAATTGGACTGTGTTGATTCCGGTGTCAGGATTAGCACTGTCCTTTCCCAAGAAGGTAAGCCTATAGCCTTCTTTAGTGAAAAATTTAATGAGGTTCGCCAACGATGGTCGACGTATGAGTAGTTATATTATGCTATTGTGCGGGCTATAAAGCATTTGCAGTCCTATCTTTATCAGCAGGAATTTGTTCTTAACACCGATCATCAAGCTCTTAAATATATCAAGAGTTAGAAGCACTTAAATCGAAAGCATGCATGGTGGATTTCTTTTCTGGAACAATTTAATTTTATGCTTCGTCATAAAGCAGGCCATTTAAATAAGGTGGCAGATGCACCGAGTAGACGTGCGATGACATTTGTGACCATGCGCACTGATGTGGTCGGTTTTGATAACCTCTGTTCTCTTTATCCTGAGGATGATGATTTTGGTGAGATATGGGAGAAGTGTTCTGAAACTAATTGTCATGGCAATATGATAATTCAAGAAAATTTATTGTTCTTTGGAAATAGATTATGCATTCCACATGGTTCCGTGTATGAACAACTCATTTGAGAGCTTCATGGTGGTACTCTCGGTGGACACTTGGGGCAAGATAAAACTATAGCCTTGGTGGAGGAACGATACTATTGGCCTCAACTAAAGCGAGACGTGGGGTGATTTGTCAGCAAATGCTACGTTTGCCAAATAGCTAAGGGCCACTCTTAGAACATTGGTCTTTATAACCCTTAACTATTCCTTTAAGTCCTTGGATAGACATATCGATGGACTTTGTATTGGACTTCTTCGCATCCCACGGGGTTCAGATTCTATTTTTGTGGTAGTTGGTCGGTTTTTGAAGATGGCGCACTTCATCCCTTGTAAGAAAACATTGGACGCTTCGCATGTGGCAAGTTTATTCTTTCGAGAAGTAGTCCATCTTTATGGTGTGCCGAAGACAATCACTTCCAATTGTGACACCAAATTTTGAGCCATTTTTGGCGTACTTTATTGCGTTTGTTTGGGAATGATTTACAGTATAGTAGTTGTTTCCATCCCCAAACAAATGATCAGACGAAAGTGGTGAATCGTACTAAGGCGGATATCATGTCACTGCCTTTGCAGTGATATGCCTAAGCAGTGGGACCGGTATCTTCCTCCTACTGAATTCTCCTTGAACAACTCAGTTAATCGCTCTACCAGTACATCTCCCTTTCAGGTCGTTTATGGGTGTAAACCACAGCATACTCTGGATTTGGTCCCTTAGCCCAAGATTCCTTGCTATAGTATTGCCGTGGAGAATTTAGTGATAAGAATTCCTAAAGTCCAAGTTGCTGTTGCTAGTCAATTGGCTGCTTCTAATTCAAAGTATAAGGAGGATGCTGACAAATGGCAACATTCAAAAAATTTTAAGGTTGGCAATGAAGAAATCGTTTTCCTGCGAAAGGAGCGCTTTCCTGTAGGTACCTATAATAAACTGAAGCACAAGAAGATTGATCCTTGCCGCATCTTGAAGAAGATAAACAACAATGCCTATGTAGTTGACCTTCTTGGTGATCTCAACATTTCCTCTACATTCAATGTGGCAGACATATTTGAGTATCATGCTTCTGGTACACCCCTCTATCCTGATAATAACTCAAGGGCGAGTTTTTTTGAAGAGGGAGGGAATGATGTAGAACGGTTGGCCTGTGATCATCTTAAAAAAGGTGATTGTCGTAATTGTCGAAAATCTCAACATTTTTTCGAATTTTGGAGACACCAACTATCCTAGCTATTTTCTTGATTGTCATATATTTTATTTGACAGTTTTGGTTTATTAGATGTTATCTTTAATTATTTGCTTTCCATTAGTTCTATCTCTGTATAAGATGTCCGTTTTGTAGTTGAGGGGGTTAACAAGGACCTACAAAAATATTAAAAAATTATCAGGTCAATATTTATCTGATATTTAACATATGAAGTTAAATTTTATATTAGGACAGAGTCTAATTTTAACATTTTTAAATGTTAAGGTTATAATTATTCATTTTGAAAAGTTATAGTTAAAATTGTCGAATGTTAAGGTTAAAAGTGACCCTTTTACTTGAAAATGAGAATATTAACACCCAATTCCTTTTTCATGTTTTTTATTTTTGCCCACGAGAAACCATAAACACGTGAAACAAAAAGAACTATTGAAGCTTGTAAAAGTTAAAGTAAGGAGACTACGAAACCACGAAGCTAAAGATCAAAAAGTGCAGGCCAGGTGTTCGACAAAGAGCAGGAGACAAAGGTCTCCAAAAACGGAAGGCTCTAAGGTGATTACTGAATCGTGGCCTCCCTTTCTGGCAAGGTTTCTACTGAAGAGGCAGATAATCTCATTCGGAGCAGCAAGAATGTCAAGCGAACAGATGAGATCCCTACCGTTGATGAGTGTGGGGACATGGAGATGGACCACTGGGATGAAACGAAGAGAAAAGGGTCTTATAAAGATTCTATTACTAGTTTTGCCCCTAGTTTGAACACGAATGTGGCAGAGATTATAAAGGTTGTCTCTCAGGAGGATTCAGAAGTAGAAGAGGTAAATGACCCAGAGTGCCCAACAATTCATTTGACTCCAATCGATATGTATTCGACATGTTTGGGCGAATAAGCTGATTGTCAAGATTTTAGGTCGCCGTATTGGGTATAGGTTTCTTGTTGCATCCCTGAAGAAGCAATGGAAATTGTAGCACGACGTGGTGCTAAAGGGGGGGTCTTTGGATAGTGGCTGATCACATTCTTACTGTGATGAAGTGGAGGCCTAATTTTGATCCCTTTAAGGCTTCAATTGATAAGGCTACTATATGGGTTAGAATCCCTAATTTACCAGTTGAATATTACGATCATCTCATTCTTACTCGGATTGGTAATAAGCTTGGCAAGATAATGAGGATTGATGAGAGCACAGAGGTGGGTACTCAGGCTAAGTACGCTAGAATTAGCGTGAAGGTTGACTTGAGCAAGCCTTTGATCTCTAAATTCTGATTGAAGAGAAGAATCTGGAAAGTTGAATATGAAGGTTTACACTTAGTTTGTTTTGGTTATGGCACGTATGATCACCAAAGAGAAACATGTTCTGTTGTTCAGCAAGTTAAGGATGATTAGGGAAACAAATGAGGAATAGGATTCAGCTCCCCTGGCGGCACCACTGCTTCCAGTAGCCTGAACGAGGTTGTTGAGAGTTATGGTTCCTGGATGTTGATTCAGAAGCCTGAACGAGGACATAACCATAATCTTGCTAATCGTGGCAATCCGTACAATCATGGTGGAAAAGATTATGATATGGCTGAGCTAGTGGATTTTGCTGATAATGTAGAACATAATGAGAAGGGTGAGGAAATTCTAGGATCCCGCTTTAATATCTTGGAGGATTATGGACCAAATTTGGATCACCAAAATCCTACCGGTGATGTTTCGAATAGAGATAGGGTTTTGATTTAGCATAGTTCTCGCTAAGGATTGAGGGGTGGTAGAGGTGGCAGATACCAAAGGAGTTTAGTACGTGTACGGGATATCCAAGGCCCAGTTTGAGTAAATAACAAGCCCCTCTCTTTGCCCATCTTAAAGGCCCAAGAAGCTTATCCTAATGCCACAGTATCCCCTTCTGACAATTGGGCTAGACATAACAAGCAGTTGGCCTCATCTTTAGTTCCCCACATACAGTTGATGCAAATTAAGGAAGGGATTCTGGAACTGGTAGATTAAGTTTCTCCCTATCCCACTACTACTCAACCTCTAGCTTCACGTCACTTGTTAACCCAGCAAACCCATCTTCCTGATCCCCCTGACACAGGAGATTATGAGAGCAGGGTTGGAGTCTTATGTTCCTCTGACGTTGGTGAGTTGGAGATGTCTATTGTGTTTAAAACGCAAACTTGCACAGAAGATAAAAGGGCTGAGAATGTCGAAGATGGCGATATTCCCATTGATTGTAATAAAACCACGTGATTTAGATTGGTTTCATTTACTCTTTTTTCTAATGATTAAGTTTATTTATTAGAATTGTCGTAGAGCTGCTACAACTAAATTCAGAGCTATGTTGAAGGATTTAGTCTGTATCCATAAGGTAGATGCAGTGATCATTGCAGAACCTAAAATAAATGGTTCTAATGCGGAAAGAGTAACACGTAAATTAGGTTTTTCTAATGTGAATCGTGTGGATGCTTAGGGTTTCTCTGGCAGTTTATGGCTTTTATGAAAAGACTCTCAAGATTTAATTACAGTAGTTGATAGTGGCAGTGGTTTTATCCATCTTAAAATCTTCTGTCGGGACGGTTCTATGTGGTATTGTACTTTTGTGTACGTCAACCCTACTCCTGCTATTAAGAATGATCTGCTCAAGTTTTTGTCGGAGCTAGCTGCTATGATTTCAGGTCCTTGGTTGCTTGCAGGTGATTTTAATAAGATGTTAGGTCCCGAGGAAAAATTTGGAGGAGCGCCTTTTGATTTTCGAAGGTGTGCACACTTCTAGCAGTGGGCTTTTGATTGCAAATTGATGGATCTTGGTTTTAGTGGGCCTAAATATACTTGGTGGGGTTATGAAAGGTGAAGTTATGGTAGGGTCTTTGAAAGGTTAGAACGAGCTTTTGGCAATCTCGATTAGTTTTCTGTTTTCCCTCAACCACTGTCCGACAATTACCTCAAGTTCGGTCCGATGATCACCCCATTCTAGTTTATATTGATAATCAACAGTGGTGGCCAGATGGAGGGAAGTCGTTTCGTTTTGAGCTAGCCTGGACTACTCACTTTGGTTATCCTCAATTTCTTTTGAATAACTGGGATACTTATGTGTTTTTACCAAACATGCTTCTACGATGGCAAGGTTTACTGAAGGAGTGGAATAGAGAAGTATTTGGCAATATATTTAGAAGGAAAAATAGACTTCTAGCACGGCTAGGAGGAGTGCAGCGTGCTCTTATGGTTCGGTATAATAAATTTTTAGTTGATCTAGAAGGAAACTTCAACCAGAGTATCGTCTTATTTCACAATAGGAAGAGTTGCATTGGTTCCAAAAGTCGAGGGCGGACTGGGTTTGCATAGGTGATCAGAATACCAGGTATTTCCGTGCTTCTACCACGATCAGACAAAAGTAGAATCGGATTGAGGCTTTGCGTGATTCCAATGGTAACTGGATCTATGATCCTGCTGATTTACGGACACTAGTTTTGGAGTTTTATAAATCTCTATATATGGATGAGGTGGTGGATCACCCCCAATTCCCTATCAAAGGTTGTTTTCTGAATGTTCCTCCATTCGTTTGGAACTCTATTTGCATGGAGGTAACGGAGAATGAGGTTACCCGAATTCTCTGTCAAATGGGTTCCCATAAAGCACCTAGCCCTGACGGGTTTCATGCGCACTTTTACCAATCCCAATGGAACCTGGTGAAAAATAACGCGGTCAATCTGATTAAGAGGGTGTTTGAAGATCATTCTTTTATTAACGGTATTAATGACACTTTCATTTAAAAGCCCAGAGTAAGTTACACAATTTCGACCTATAGGATTATGTAATGTGAGCTATAAGTTGCTTACGAAGATCATTGTGAATCTTCTTAAAGAAACCCTCCCAACACTAATTAGTCCATTCTAAAGTAGTTTTATGCCAGGCCGGCAAATTTCAGACAATATTGTGGTGGCACAAGAGATTGTGCATTCTATGCGTAGATCGTAGGGTAAGAAGGGTTTTATGGCTATTAAAGTGGATCTGTAAAAGACCTACGACTGGCTGAGTTGGAGCTTTATTCGTGACACTCTTCAAGATGTTGATTTCCCTCTGTCAATAGTAGATTTAATTATGAGTTATGTTCAAACTGCTCAGATGCGGGTTTTATGGAATGACAGTCCTTATCAGGATTTTCACCCCAGTAGGGGCATTAGATAAGGGTCACCTTATCACTTTACCTCTTTGTACTATGTCTGGAACGATTATCTTAACTGATTGAGGCAAAGGTGGGAGTTGGTTGCTGGTCGCTGGAGACCTTTTCAGGTAGGCAAAGCAGGCCCTTTGATCTCTCATCTCTATTTTGCAGATGATATGTTGCTCATTTTTGAAGCTTCAGACGAACAAATGCAGGAAATTCTGAAATGTTTTGATCTTTTCTGCGATGCTTCGAGTCAACATATCAGTAACAACAAAACAAAAGTTTACTTTTCTCCTAATGTTCACCTTAATATTTGTGGTAAGATCACTAGATTATCAGGCTTCGCTCAAACTACAAACCTTGGCAGGTATTTGGAAGTCTCTTTGCTTCATAAAAGGGTAACCAAAACTACTTCTTATCATATTTTGAAAAGGTTCAAGCTCGCCTTTCAGGTTGGCGAGTAGAATGCTTATCTATGGCTGGCAGATTGACCTTATGCCATTCGGTTTTGGGTGCACTCCGTCTCTACACAATGCAAACAACGAAAGTTCCTAAAGGAATGCTCTCTGAGATTGATAACTACTGTAGAAAGTTTCTTTAGGGTGCAACTATAGAGAGGCGTCGACTGCATTTAGTCTCCTGGAAACAGGTGTGCTATCCTAAAATTAATGGGGGTCTTGGGTTACAAAACTTAGAGGCCATGAATATCACCATTCATATGAAGCTTGGAAACTTGGATGGTCAATCATGAAGGAGTCTGGGAAGCTTTATAACCAGGTTCTTTTTGCAAAATATAAGCTGGATAGTGGTTTCCATACGAGTCTGGTTGCTAAACCAGATTCGTCCCCTCTTTGGCGTAGTATTTGCGCTCATTCTTCTAAGTTATTGGAAGGTGTTGTATGGTCGGTGGGAAATGGACAACAGATTAGATTTTGGTATGATAATTGGGTGCATGAAGTTGTTGGGAACTTAATTTCTCACACTATTCTTGCAGTCCCTGAGGATTAGTTGGATAAGAAAGTGTCTGAATATGTCGACGTAGGTAGGGGTTGGTCCTGGGGAGAGTTCAACGTGTTTCTTCCTCAGGATATTATTTTACGAATTGCTGCAACTTTCCCACCCCACTACGCCCATAAGGAAGAATGCCTTTACTGGTCCTTGGACCCCAGTAGTTGTTTCTCAACATGTTCAGCCTATCATCTTATGCAATAGCATATATGGTTGAATAGGAACAGGATTTGGAAGTTTATTGGGATTGGAAAGGCCTTTTACGCATACAGACGCACTTATGGTTAGTTGCGCAATCTCGATTTATGACTAATGGGAAGCGTTTTCAGCTATTCCTAATGGATTCTCCAGCCTGTTCTGAATGTCCGAATCACAAAGAAAACTTAGCTCATGTGTTCAGGGATTGTTTTCGAGCTCGAATGGTTTGGAATATTCTTGTTGACATCAGTCGGCAGCGAGACTTTTACTGCTGTGATTTTAATTCTTGGTTTGGTGAGCAACCTATCCAGTGGTTATGGGATACTAAGTGATAGTTCTTGGCCTCTGCTATTTGGTGTTGTGCTATGGAAGCTTTGGGAATGGAGAAATGAGAGATGCTTTGATCTGGGCTCGCACAAAGTTCATCACATAGAGGAAATTCATTCTTTTGTTCAAGAGGTGCTTTTGGCTCAAAGGCTGCAACGTGATGTCTCTCCTCATCATACATAACAGAGGAGAAGAGTAATTAAGTTAGCTGGCAGAAACCAAGCGAGGGATGGGTTAGCTTGAACACTGATGGATCCTCCAAGGGTAATCCAGGTACTACAACAGCTGGTGGGTTGATTAGGGATGCTAGTAGTCGTTGGTTAGTTGGCTTTGTTGCAAATTTAGAGTTTTGCACGTCTTGGCAGGCCGAGTTATAGGCAGTATACTATGGGTTGAATCTCGCCTGGCTCCATCGTTATTCTAGGGTAGATATTTCTATAGATTCCGCCTTGGTGGTATCCACTATTTCTAGTGCGCAAAATCAAGTGGTCAATGCTTTGATTCCAGTTATCAAAGAATTGATTTCTAGGAATTTGGGGGTGCGGGTACATCATATCTATCGAGAGGGTAATCGTTGTATAGATTGGTTAACTAATTATAGCTATAGCTTGCCTTTAGGAGTTCACTGGTTTCACAAGATTGTTGAGGGACTTTCTCCTTTGCTGTTAGCAGATTCAGTTGGGGCTTATCTACCTCGTGTAACTCATCTGTAGATTTTTCCTTGGATTTAGGCCCCGTTAATTACAAAAAAAAAAAAAGAACTATTGTACTCCCCAACTGATGACACCAATAATTAAGAAAAGTAGTTAGCAAAGGCAGCAAACTAGTGGCCTTTACAGAAGAAAATATAAATAAATCGATCAAATGACCAAACGCGTAGGAAATTTCTTCCAAATTTGACACTTCACAACATATTCCCTAACGTTATTAACACTACAAGTTATAATGCCTAAAGAAAACAAAAAGAACAAAATAACATTAGCTTTGTAAATATAAACAACACTTAGGTCTTATTTAGCAACCAGTAATAAAGATGTCGGAATAGAAATACAACTTACAACTCTAACTTTTAATTTTTTAGCTACCAGTAACTGATAAAATAGGGAATGACAAAATTAGAATGAATCTTAAATAATCCTATACTTTTATTCCTAAGGAGGGGTGTGAGTATTCGTTGGAATGAGAAATCATGAATAAGAGATTAAAGATATTATTAAAATATTATCAAATTATTATTAAGATATTGATGTTTATCATAATATTATCATAAAAATTATCTTTTATATTAATTTATTTAATAATTATTTTATTTGTTTGATAATTATTTAAAAAGGAATAATTTTATAAATAATTGAAAATTTTTATTAATTATTTATAAAATTTTTAAATAATTATGTACAAAAAATTATATAATAGTTAAATATGAGTAAAAAATTAAATATTTCTCTCGTATTTATTCAACATAACTTCTTTTTCCTTATCTTTTTCTTTGTGTTTCGTCTTAATTGAAACTCTCTATTCGCTCTTGCTCTTTGGTCGGTACTAGCAGGTTAACTCTACACAAATGCGCAGTAAAAATGCCCAGTGCATTTAATTAAAATTGAAACGCGTAACAAAAAAAATTTAAACAAGATAAAATTTTAAAGATAGTTTAATCTATAAACTTTTTAATTTGTCTTTCATACAATTTTCTCATTTGGATGGTTACGTATTTTTTGGACAGTTTTTGAAACATGTCGATATAGCGCTTTCGTCTGGTTTTCTTCCGTCTTATTTTGTATTTGCGCCTTGCGTTTTACTTTGTGGTTCCGTCTGTCTTTTAATCGTCTAATAATTGGTTTGTATTTTCGTCTGATTTTATTTTTTTTGTCATTTTGAATTAATGTTTAATTTAATATAATTAATTTACTTATTATATTATAATTAATAGAAAGTTATAGGCAAAAGAAGCTTACATACGTAGTCTAAAGATATAAGCTTTTTAATTTGTCTCTGATACAATTTTCTCATTTGGATGGTTAGGTGTTTTTCGAACAATTTTTGAAACATGTCGATATAGCGCTTTCGTCTGGTTTTCTTTCGTCTTATTTTGTATTTGCGCCTTGCGTCTTACTTTGTGGTTCTGTCTATCTTTTTATCGTCTGACAATTGGTTTGTATTTCCGTCTGATTTTATTTGTTCGTTGCATCTCATATGCTTCTGTTATCTTATGTAACCAGGTCTTCAAACGATTTTTTTGTTCACAGTCTTAGTCCCAGTGTATTTAATAAAAATTGAAATGGTTAATCATAAAAATTGTAGTAATTAGGTAATTTTTTGTCATTTTGAATTAATGTTTATTTTGATATAATTAATTTACTGATTATATTATAATTAATAGAAAGTTATAGGCAAAAGAAGCTTACATACGTAGTCTAAAGATAATTCCCATGTATAAATTAAAATGGAAATTATAAAAATATATAAAGCAGGATTGAAAACTTTGTCATACGTGTTTTTCGAGCAATTTTTGAAGCATGTCGATATAGCGC
>JANITX010000003.1:22234304-22247643 GCA_027564395.1 Erythroxylum ulei
AATTAATTAATTAGATTTTATCTTAATTAATTTAATTTGTTGTAATTAATTAAAATATATTTAATTAATTATAATATCTTAATTAATTTAATTTATTGTAATTAACTAATTAATTAAATTTCATTTTAATTAATTAATTAATTAGATTTTAATTAATCATGTAACTAATTAGATTTTAATTATACTTTAATTAATTAATTATATTCTAATTAATTAGTTAGATTTTATATTGATTAATTATTTTAATTAATTAATTAGCTTTTATCTTAATTAATTAAAGTTATTAATTAATTATATTTATATTTTAATTAAATATATTTTAATTAATTACATTTTAATTATATTTAATTAAAAATTAAAAAAATAGTGTTGGGAAGAATCAATCCTATTCCTCCCATATATGGAGGGTATGGATTATTAACTAAAACTTAAATATGAAAAAACTATTTAATCAATCATAATAATCAACCAACCATTACCATTTCCATTGATTTATTTCCATACCCCTTAACCAGGCACCACCTAATATTGAAATTATACCAAAAACTTCTTAAATACAGTAATGGAAATGAAACTAAGTCCAAATTTTGTCAGGCTTTAATTTTAATAGTACTCTATTTAAATCACAATTCAGTTATTTTGAATGGAATTATGAAATCAACTTGAGATATTATGTGATGACATAATCTTATAAGAATTATTTCTCAAAATCGTCACTATACACTAATTAATTTTACTTATATATAACACTTATTTATTAGCCAAATCACTAATTAATTTGGCCTGGTCATATTAATCAAGGAATGAGTGCTCGATCTGCATATCCATTACAAACCTGCCAATAGTTAGAAGGCGTAAACATCTGTCCTACACCTATGTAACAGGTGCAGTATCCCATGAACTCCGCTGGCTAGCTATACCCCTAGAGTTGGTCTGATTATACTTTTATAAGTGTATCACACCAAGATCATTGTGTGTGTTTAATATAATGAGTATAGCAGATATTTAAATAGGTTCAAATGAAATCGATAATATAGTCATATGTCAAACCAAAAAGCAAGTAGACTGTATATAAGAGATGCCTAGACTACTCATGAATTAAATGTAAAAAGAATCAATTACTAGAATTGGGAGAATCCAAAACCATATGGTCAGTTCTTGTTTGTACTATAATAGACTATGGTGGTCCTCCATATACAAAAATGGATATCTTGAATTGCCCGAGGTTGGTCGATAAAGTGGAGTACAATATATGAGTTGAAGAAAGAGGTTGAGGTCATGCAAACATTTGAAAAAGAGAATCTTTCAAAATCAACAAGAAACTTATAGTAGTGCTGGAGCATGCTTTGTGGCAATTACTCCAGAAGAGTGTAAATGTAAAGACAAGTGACAGAGTACCAGCATCTCCGTCATCCCAGTTTGAGGGGTAAGAGACTGTTTACGTTAAGATTTGATAATCGATAGTGACCTCTCCACTTTGGAAACAAATTTGAACTGAAATTTCTCACAATCCTTGTAGTGGCTAAAGTTGAACTGCAGATAAGAAGCTTTTCAAAAGACAATTACAATTGAAAAACTATTAAAATTTTATTACAAATTATTTTATTAATAAAATAATTATTGCGAATTCTCTTATTAACAAACAAAAATAATAATAACACTCATATCATTTAGAAAGACGAAAACTTTGGTTTACTTTTTATGTTGTTTTTCCGGTTTCTCTTCTTGATTTGTTTCGATTTCAGTATCCAGGATCCAACTCTGCAACTATGTTTAGGGATCAGAAGTACTCCTCTATATTGGATATCCTGATTTTTATTGACAGAGTCCATTTCATAACAAGAAATGCAAGAATACCTCCCACTACTTGAATTATTAGCCATCAGCTCCGAATCCAGCTGTTTTGTGTGGATGAAAAGATTGCAATCAACTTAAAATACGGAGAACAGTTATTTTAATGAACTAGAAACGTTTTCAATGTTTAAAACGAATTCCTCGTAGCACTTGCAAACTAGTTTGATTACAAGGATTGGTATCGGTTCTAATATTGGAAAAAAAGAGTGCACCACTTGGTTAAGGATCATAGGTGAAGTTTATAGTCACAAATTGTAAACCCTTATCTGTTTATTTCTTACCAATAATGTTATGAAATTTGGCCAAACTGTTCTTCCTCTCTTAATGGGATTTAAACGCATGAAATCTTTATAGTAGTGTAGCACATTTAGGTGTTTTGTTAAGTGAGACAAAACTAGGGTTAGATCATCTGTGTCGGGTCTGCAAATTTTCCTTTTACCCTTTAGATTCTTTTAACTTTCAAGGGAAACAAAACTGTAATTGACGATGATTAATCCAAGGTTAGGGCAATATTTATCTTTTATCTACCCACTTAAATGTCTGTGTATTCTGTAGTATAAAACTTGGTAAGGTCAAATGTGTTACCTTCAGAATTATAATTTTAATATTTTAAAAGTGTAAAAATTACAATTTCAAGTTCAATTCCATGACCAAAAAGAAAAGGGAACCTTATTAATTTTCTGCTGTAGGAATGGGTCTAGTGGAAGTGTGAATATCACAAATTGCAAACAGAAAGCGACAAGAAGTGAGCAATAAACATGAGCAAAGTAGGGGCCTACAATTGTTTTCTTAAAGGCTGAGTGCTAGTGTATGTTTGGGAATTTTCCTTAAATGGCGGCGTTTTCCGACTTAATTCATTAGTAACTAGTTTTGGCGTTATTGTAATTATATGGTAAACCTATCGGGAAACAAAAGCTGGAGCTGGAGACTGTGCTGTAATTGTAGGATAAATCTCTTAGATTATAGCATGTAATTGACAATTTATGTCTAAATACACGATAATCGGACAAAACATATCTATAAGGATTTATTCATTCAAGTGTGTATTTGAAATGATCAATGCGACGTGTAAAGGACGATGACCTAAATAATAAATTCTGACCCTGGAACCAAGAAAGCAATGAAAAGGTGAGATTATGAAATGGACATTTGAGAAAGACTGATGAAAAAGATAAGCCTACCCGCATAACAAGTCCATGCTCTCACACTCAACAAGTCTTGCGTAACCAAAACAAAGACAAGCCATTTTGCCAGCTCTTTATTAATTCTTATGATTGCTGTGGCAGGTACAAACAACGTCGTCGTCGTCACCTAATCATGCCCTCTCTCTCAAGTCTCTCCACGCATGATCTTCTGTTCCAAGTTCGTGGTGTCTCGGCTTCAGTGCGATCCCAATCATTTAATTTTTGTGAATTTTATTTATCGAATAAATAAATTCTTATAGAATAAAGTTAGAACAAAATTCCGAGTCTCTCAGTCTCAGTGGTTCATGGTTTGTATCTTGTCATGATTAAATACTTTGTCTCGTGTAAGTCCAAATCATCATTGCAAATTGACCATATTTGGATATCATACCCTCAGTAATACATTAATATTTTGAAGGCAACCCATACTGCTGTTCGTTTACAAAAAGTAGAGTATATATGAAGCATACCCCATTGACCTTATCGCACACGTCTTATTCATATGATACATATCTATACTTGAATACTTATGTCAGCGAAAGATTCAAGTACTAACTAAAACTTGTGTGAACCATAATTGTATTACTTAGTACGCTTGTGTAGATTGTCCAAAAACCCTGAATCCTTCTTCATGCTTAACTCCAGATCAATGTCTGATTTAACTATCTTTGTTAGATCACCCTTGTACTCGTATCGACTGGCGCAGATGAGAAAATAAACAAGGTTGAGAGACCCCAATATTGCTATAAGGAAGAAGAAATAATCCAACTTGCCAACGTTGAGATTATTTGTGAGCCAATCTGGATGATCCCGAGTTTTTGTAACTCGATGAACAGTAGAAATCAGGAAGCTGCTAAGATAATTAGCACCTGCAAATGAACAAGCAAAAACAGCATTTCCAAGGCTTCTCATGTGCTCAGGAAACTCCTGGTTAAAGAATTCAATTTGGCCTATGATATTGAACGCATCAGAAAATCCCAATAGCACAAGTTGTGGAGTTAGCCAAAACACTGGCATTGGTGCCAAGTTGGGGTGAGAATTTGCCCTGTCCCTTCTCACCCTTTCAACTAACCCAGACGCCACCATTGACATGATTGAGAAAACAATCCCAATTCCCATTCTTTGTAGAATCGTGATTCCTCCTTCACGTTTGGTGATCTTTTCAAGGTACGGTACTATGATTCTGTCATAGATTGGAAGCCATATTCCTACTGTTATCATTGATATGACGCCTATAGACGCTGCGGGAATTTGAAACTTCGGTCCCATATGTCGATCCATCAAGAGGGCTTGCATCACAATGAATGTTCCTTGTTGTGTCATTGCTGTGATGGCAATAATTCCTGAACCCCATATCGGAATTACGTTTATTAAGCATTTCACCTCTTCTACTTGTTGAATACTACATAACCTCCATGGATCTGCTCTTGAACCGTCGGGCTTCAGGTCATTTTCTAATACAATAGCAGCTTTATTCAAGAACCTGACAGAAGATACGTGGAATCAAAAATAGGTGGGAGTAGTACTACAAACAAGAAAGTATATATGAGATAGATCTGTGGTTCTAAATTAGGCCAAATACATTTAGCTACTGTTGGGCCACATTCTCATCACTTGTTGAAAGATGACAATTTGTTATTGAGCTAGGCTACTAAGGAAACTTACCTAATTCTTGCGGATAATAGTTGGTTGACAAATCAGAACTTTTCTTTTTGCTTTTCCTTTTATTAAACCATCACAATTCAACAATGCCTGTATCACTTTTCAGAGCCTATATTCATGTACTTGTGTACAGTGCTTGGCATTAAGTTTCTCATTTATTTTCATATTAAGAAAATTCTATCCCGACGAAAAAACAGTACCTGTATTGGTTTGTGAGTGGAAGCTTTCTCGAAACTGTTTCTTTGACTGAAGGATCATAGAAGTTCTCAAGAACCCCCACCTCGTGAGGAAGCTTAACCTGTCGCTTTTTATAGGAAGCAACAAACACTTGTGCAATGCTAGAAAGAATGCTTCCTTCTGGCTTTGCATGAATATAAAGTCTTCTTCCAATGAAGAACAAGATGATAGAGCAAAGCATAAGAAAGGTAGGAATTCCAAACCCTATAACCCAGCTAACAGAATCCTGAATGTAGACCACAACTGTTGTAGCGATAATGATGATAACAGTGAATGAGACATAGTACCAATTGTAGAAGCTCTTAATCCCTCTGACACCATCCTCTGTGTTAGGATCAAACTGTTCAACTCCAAATGGAATGCTACAAGGTCTGATCCCTCCTGTTCCTATTGATAAGAAACCAATACCCAGCGAAAGAACAACAAGTTGACCTCCTGTAGCACTTTGGCAATGACCCAGATTCGGGGAGTGGCATTTGGGTGGTCGAAGATTGGGCAACCATGCAGTCAATGTTACAACTAACATTCCCTGTAAACCATAAACATGTCACATTCACCAAACTGGTCAGTTGAGCAATTACACAAGAAAGTGATTGAAAGATTTGTGAGCATCTACACGAGCTACTTTGCTTCTTAAATGATGATAGTGGTGCCTTGAAACACAGAATCTGAAACATTTTATTTTGTGAGGAGACCAAGAAGAAAGAGGTAATTCCTCGTTATTCAAGCTAAGGAAAATAAAGAAGAGTTGAGTGCATGAACTTACTTGGTGTAAGAAAAAAAAAAAGAAGAGAATAGCTGTTTTCTAATCAAATAGTAAATTGACAATTTTGGCTTGACCGGATCCCGTAAGAGTAGGGATTGGATCTTCAAATGTCACTGATATTCTTACTTGGTGCCAATTTATACCAAAAATGCGTGTTAGATATACTAATGGCATGGCGCCAACATAAGGCTAGTTATTATTTGAAGAAGAAAAATAAAAAACTTTTGAAGATATAAAAAAAAAGAATAAAAAGAAAAAAGAAATTGGACATAGATTTCCATGACCTTTATCAAACGAAATTTTGTAGGTATTGTCACGAGTCCAGATCTCCTGTCCAATATTATGGTATCTTATTGTGTCCAATAAATCTCAGCCGTTTATTTATGTAGGTCTCACATGGGACCCATGTGGGACCCGCATGAGACCCGCAAAATAAATGATTGAGATTTTATGAGACAGAATAAGACAGAGTAAAACTGGACAGAGGATCTGGTCCCGTATTGTCACCTATGCGAACTGAACATTGGTACCCATAAAAGTTTGAAGAAATGTTCCTGACTCACTGGCCTGGTTGGAGGCTGACCACCATAGTTACCAATCCTTGATAATCTTTTTGCAGGTAGGTATACTGTGTGGTTTAATTTAGTTCAACAAATATTTGTTAAAAGGATGCTGGCATTTATAGCAGAAAATGAGGGTATGACCGATTTTACCCTTTTTTGTTGCATGTGATGTTATTTCTGAACAACTTTTCTTTTTGACAATTAGTGTGAGGTGAAATTCTCATGCATCTTGAGGTTTTTCTGTCTTTTTGTATTTCTTGTTGCCTTCTGCCTTTAACGTGCTAATGGAGAAAGGGGAAGAACTTTGAGATTTGAAATCCTCTTCCTAACAAGGTTCCAAATCGGAAGGCTAATATGAACAGAAAACACGAGGTGTCATCCAAGCTTGCTTTTCTTTTAGTTACGGCAAATTTCCTTGGAAGTACTTACGTGAGTAGAGCTTTTTCAGTTTGATATTAACCAAAGGGCCCACTAAATAAGAAAAGGTCGGTGAAAAAGAAAAGTTTTAAGCTTCAGGAATGAAACCTCCAGTTACTAAGAATTTAATGCGTTGAGAGGGCGAGAGCATATACCAGAAGAGAGAAAAAGGAAGCAACACCAATTGTTTTAAACTTGCCAATATACCCATCAGAGATGAAAGCACCCAGAAGAGGTGCAAAATTGGTGAGACCACCCCAGATGTTCATGATATTTGCAGCATCAACTTGCTGCAAATTGAATTCTCTGGTCAAGTACACCACGAAATTTGCAAACAATCCAAAGGTAGCCATCCTCTCAAAAGTCTCATTTCCTGGAAAACAAGATGCAAACTTTATGTTAGCCACGCAACAAAAACAACTCATTACTTCTTCTGACAAGAATTGTCAGAGAGACCTAAAATATACGGTATGGCTCTCCATCCTCCAGCTTTCTTCTGAATCGGTTTTGACTCAGAAGCAGCTATGCTGTTCTTTTTATCTTCATGTTCCATTTCAAGAGTTGGAGAATTCTGAAACGTTTTTGTGCAGCAATACGTAAGATATGAGCTTGAACTCTTCTTCCTATTATTTCCCACCTCCATTCTCACATGCAAAGCTTACTCTCTCGACCTCTGACTCAGTCTATGCTCTGTATAGCAGGGCATATGATATGAATTTGCTTCAAAGCGAACCTATATATATGTATATATATACAAGCTCCATACACGTTTGCTGTCAAGGACAGGCTACGCGATTATGTGGTTATCGAAACTGGGCACTATCTTAAGGTGATGCAATGGTGTGCGTCAAATGACTTTTAAGTGCATTTGACGTGTGTCAGATTATTATTTTTATATTGAAGGATGCTGCTTTTAGCTTTTAAGTCATGATTAAGTGACGATTACGTCAACTAAATTAATGACTTTTGTTTATATTAATGTTTGGTCTCCTAAACTCATACAAAATTTTATCATTCGAAATTAATGTTAAACAATTGCAGTGATAATATTCTTGCTCAAGCTCTTACGTGATTGGCTGATTTATTAGTGAAGGATGTTAATTAAAATATTATTTTCCACTAAGCTCTTCGTTCTGGTGAGACACTTGCACTTTAAAGACCAAAATTTCAGATCCGGAGCACCTATAAGAGAAAAGAAAATACTATGTATGTAGTATACAAAGTAAGATTTTGAATTGTAGTATGCAACTAAAATTATAATAGAAATCGTAATAAAAAACTTTGAATAAAGATAGATGACATGTTAATATAAGATTTGAAAGAAGTCGTATTTCAATCACGCCAAAAATTGCATTAGAGGACAAGAAGTGTGCTTCATTTCGACTTACTCCCATTTCATAACTTATGTCACATGCATAAAGGTTGCATCTTTTGTTAGCCGGTTGCGTGTCCTCTTGATTCTTGCTCTGGTGGCCATATGCTGTGGTGTGACCACTTAATGATTTTCACTCAATTATACATATGCTCCTGATTGGGAGCCCTCCCGATTGGTTTTTGCTTCTTGTGTTTGGATTTACCGATCTCGTAAGCTTTGAAGTTGAACATAGGCCTTCGCTTGAAAGTGGAAGGGAAGTTACTTCTTTTCTAAGGAACCCATGGAATTTTTTTTGAAAAAAAAGGGAAATTGGATTAATAAATATAAGATAAAGGTCCACAAAAGAGTTGGACATCACAGGGGATTACACGTGGTATCGTTTCAAAACAAAGTAAAGAAAATACAGAAAAAGATAAGAAAAGTCATAGCTGAAAGTGGTTATAGCATGGACGCTGGAGTTGCACTGAAGCTAGGATGGTCGTTTGGAAAAAAAAAAAAACCTTTTGCCGAATTGTAAATACAGTACCAAAATTTCCCAAATTTATTTGAACAATATAAGTAAATAAATACCGGCAACAATTCACCAACAATAACAACAAATCAAACACAAGTAACAACACCGAAATTTTAACGTGAAAAACTCCTTCAAATCAAGGGTAAAAATTACAGGACTTTCAGTCCAAAAATAGTTCCACTATATTAAAATGTGTACAAATATCCTTTTTTCAAAGACACAAACTCAACATCAACAAGAGGAATAAGCAACTACACAAGGTAACATTATTAGGAACTTAAAGGGAGAAAAAAATACCAAAAATGTGTCATTGTTTTGAAGCTCTGATCTCAACATCCACAATTCCAAACAAAAAAACTGTCTGTTCATAATGTAGAAGACTGTCTCAAGAACACATTCCTAAATTTTAAGCTCGATCCAATGGTGGATGAGTGTGGATAGAGGAGAAAGTGAATCTGGTAGTCCAAAAATGTCACAACTATTCCTTTACTCTCTCTTCCTTTTGTTTTTGCTTTGTTTCGATGCCCACTACCAAAAAAGAAGTTGGTTATTATAAGCCAACAAAGGATAGGGCAAAATGGGTTTTTCCACATAGGAAGGGATCCACAACCCAATAAATCTCTCCCTCCTGATTATGTAGAGGTGCTCACCATCCCCGCGATCAAACATCATGTTTGAAACTTTCCTCTTGGCAAAGACTTGGTCATCATATGAGAACAATTATCATCTGTATGAACCTTTCGGAGCTCAATCAACTTAGAATCTAAAACATCTCTAACCTAATAATATCTAATATCAATATGTTTTGATCTACCATGGAATGTGAAATTCTTAGCTAGTTGCATCGCACTTTGACTGTCACAATATCGCACATGCCTCTCTTGAATAAATCCAAGTTCCCTCGCAAATCTCTTCATCCATAACAATTCTTTGCATGTTTCAACAATAGCTATAAGCTCTACTTCTGTGGTAGATAAATCAACACATTTTTGTAATCTGGATTGCCAACTTACTACTCCTCCTGCAAAGGTAATCAAATAGCCTGAGGTAGGCTTTCTTGTATCAACATCTCCTGCTAAATCATAATCAGTGTGTAACCAGAAAGGATAGGCTTCCTTATTTCCAAAAAAAGACTCATAGTAGATGTCCCACAGAGATATCTCAAAATCCATCACAACATACCAATGGTATATTCCCAGATTAGAAAGAAACTTGTTAACTGTACTAGCAACATGAGCAATATATGGCTTAGTGCAAACCATAGCATACATTAAACTACCCACAATTAAAGCATAAAGAACTCTTTGCATATTTTCCTTTTCCTTCTTATTTGAAGGACACTACTTTCTACTCAACTTAAAGTGCGTTCCAAAAGGTGTACTTACAGCTTTTGCCTTATCTATGTTGAATCTTTGAAGTACTTTTTCAATGTAGTTCTGTTGTGATAGTGATTAACACAATCACCAAAGACATATATGAGACCTCATATATTAAAGCACAAAATTCTACATAAACCAATCCATAACACAAATCATCGTTCAACACCCAATTAAACCATAATCAGGCTAATCTAGTCATAATACCGAAAACTCTAACTCAGAGTTATACAACACTATAACTAAATTTCAGACGATGAATGATACTCCCCTTTGAAGCCCACGAGCTCCAGCCGATGCTACATCTTCAAGAAGTCCGAAAGCCTAGCCACGCATGACGGTCGTCGTCCTCAACACCGTTGTAACTTCGACGACGTCCATGGTGAAGATGATCTTGCGGTGTAGATGATGTGGTGTAGTTGATGACGAAATGTCGACGGTGGATGATGGCTGCGGCAGGGAATGGATGGCGATGATGAAAAATGCCTGGACCGTCTCTAGGTTTCCGAGTTTGAATATATCTGTCTGTGTATGTGTTCGGGGAGAAAATGAGTAGCCAACTACCTCCTTTTGACCTAATTTGGCAAGTATTTAAAGAATCGAGGTCAGGTTGGGTCGGAACAGTGAGATAATTTTCATTTAAAGTGCGGGTATCCGTCTGCACGTTGCAACGTATGAATTAATTGACGTCGCAACATGTGCTCTGGCTTACTCGTCGCGGCGAGCCAATTATTTGACGTCACGGCGTGTCATCTTGGGCTCGCTCGCCGCGGCGAAGCAAATGGTGTGCGCCGCGGCGTGTCGTCTTCTACATGCGCCGCGACGTGTGAAAGACTTGTTGAATTTTTCATCTCTTTGACTCCATTTTTCCTACAAAATAATATAGCAATTTGCAGTATCAATTGTCCTTAGAAAAATTAAAATGCAATTAATATCAATTTGTGACAATTTTACTAACAAATTGCAATTCATATGAGCTCACTGTAGGGAACCAATTTAAGCACAAAAATCATGAATTAGGAGTCAAAAAGTGCATTAGCAATTATAAAAATATAGCTAATTAATAATATCAACTTGGGCTCAATCACCCTTCATTTAACTTTCCTAATTCAACAAAATGTTTTGGAGAGATGTAACTTAGAGAATAAATGGTAGGCATTATTGGAAGGTAAAATCCAAAGTCATAAAGATTTTTAAATTTTCAAGTTGATTACATTAAGAGTCAGTACAGTACAATGATGACGATAGAGTTAGGTTGGACCATATAATGGAGTTTTTAGTACATTTAAAAAGTAATCTAGTTTATATAATATTAATAATATAAATTTGACTATGGACTCACTATAAACATATGGTAAGGTCTAATATTCTTGTTACCAATAACAATTAACCTTTCAATTTGCAGAAACAAAGAAATCTCAATGCTCTGTAACCATTTAACCTTAAAATCATTCACAAATTCGTTTTCCATACTCAGACCAATCGTCCAATATCGATTAATGTGTAATCATTTGAACACTACTTGATTGAGAGATGCAACACTAAAATATATTCACATTCAAAGTGAAATTGAAGATAAAACAGATGAATCATTAGGAATGCATCTCAACTGAAGCCTAATGCCTTCTAATAGTTATCCATATCAACAAGAAATTTCTTTCCCTCCAAAGATGTGTCCAATTATAACTCATGGTGTTATTCTAGCTTTTCCCACCTATTCACAAAGATATAAAGAAGAAATGTTTAATCTAGAAATCATGAAAAGCTTATAATTCATCCTATCTACTTCAAGAATGTATGCAACTTCTTGACATCAAGTTAAGAAGGAAGAAAACCATTAAATTTGTGACATTTAACTTGTTCTCTCTAAGTATTTTAGTAGCCCTCTGATATTATAAGAAACTAACTACAAATTTTAAAGCAAGAAAAAATAAATGCATAGCATGTTCAAGCTTCTAATCCTTGAGATGCTAAGGGGTTCAAGAATCATACATTGCCTCAACAAACAAAGAAATAGCGTTTCCAAGTGTTGAACAATAAGTATTCAGTCCAACAATATGAGAGAAATGCAATCATAAAAACCACAAAATATGCAACTGAGGCAATTTGGCCATATTTGACGTGACAAAATGTGTATACTAACTTGTTTTCACAGAGTTGTCCTATCTCTCTAACATTAAATAATATGGCACCATTAGAAAGAGTACCTTTTTTACTATAGAGGTGGCATTAATCCTTAGTTCTAAAGAGGTGGTGGACGATATGATTTTAAAGATGGATGTGGAGGTGATGGTGGTGATACATGAACTATGTAGGTATTAAATTTTTTTTCCAAAAATTGAAAGCTATTAGAAAGACCTAATGCTGTTGAATGCCTCTAGGGGTCCTAACACCAAAGTAACTGTAGATTCTGCTAAGGATGAGCTTACTTTTATTCAATCCCAGTTAGGTCTCTCTCTCTTATTCATCCCATTCTACTGTCTAAAGAGAAATTGCTTCTCTCCAATTATCTAAAAGCTATTACTATCCACTCTTCTCTCCTCAAAGAGAGAGCTAGAGTGAATTGGCTGAAGGAGGGTGACAAATGCTCTAAATTTTCTTCAATACCATCCTTACTAAGAGAAATCATAATAAGATCAGCTCTATCATCTCTAGTGATGGCTACTTACTTCAAGATAAACTAAATTCCAGTAGGAAGTTGTGATATTTTTTCCTTCTCTGCTTGGAACTTAAAGCCCTTCTTTAAGTTTCTACTTACCACTTGAGTAAATTTATCTCGGAAAGAATTTCTCCTAAAGATTTTGCTTCTTAACCAAACTAGTTGAGGATAAAGAGATAGAGTAAGTAGTTTTTAATATGAATGGTATGAAAGCTCCTAGTCCTAATAGGTTTTTTCATTTCTTTCACAAATACTAGGAAGTGACAGGTCAGTTGGTTAAAAATTTTATATTGTAATTTTTGGATATTGGTGCTCTTTTGAAAGAGATTAATATGACCTTCAATTGTTTAGTTCCCAAAGGCCCTAAGCCTTCATTTTTTTGGTGATTTTACACCTATAGCTTGTACTAACTTCCTCTAAAAAATCATTTCCAAAATTCTGGCTACCAGACCGAAAAAAGCTATATCAAATCTATTTAGAAAAAATCGAGGAGAATTCGTAGGAAATAGGCATATTGGTGACAACATTTGGTTTTTTAGGAACTACTCAAAGGGTATTCAAAAAGCAATTCCTGTTGGACCCCAAAATTTTTTTATTTATTTTTCTTTATTTTATTTTTTAGAATGGAGTCCTTGATCTTTCTAGCTTAAGGAGAAATTAGAAGTATTAAATGGAGAAATTAAGATTAAGTTAGAGTATAGTATGGTGTAAGTTAAATTGAAGAAGTAAGAA
>JANITX010000003.1:22314998-22327799 GCA_027564395.1 Erythroxylum ulei
TTATATTTTAATTAATTAATTGCAATATATTAATTAATTTAAATAGTATAATTAATTAATTACAATATTTTAATTAATGAATGACTTATATTTTAATTAATTATAATGTAATTAATTAATTAATTATAATATTGTAATTAATTATATTTTAATTAATTAATTAATTATAATATTTTAATTAATGAATGAATTATATTTTAATTAATTAATTAATAATATTATTAGTTAAAGAATACCAAACCTTACTAAACCAAAAAAAATTAAGCATTAAGCATTAAGCAAAGTTAGGAATGACTCTCATTCCTCTCATAATCGAGAGGAATGGAGCAATGTCCTAAAGTAAGTAATAAAAGTAGAAGCCATATAATCATAACCTCCTACCAAGCTTTCTTTTTCATTTCATACTCATTCTTCTCTCCTCATACCCACCAAACAAGCACTCCCTTATTATTTTAGTTCGGCTAAGAATTGTGAAAAAAAGGGAAATTATGAAATTAAAAATGTGATCGGGTAGTATAATAAGTTTTATTGATTTTCATGAAATAACTTCTAATCTCTGTTGCAAGCAATCCCTTTATTATGTCCTAAAAGAAAATTCTATTTATTAATATAAAATTGGTGGCTGTAAGAACAATAAACCTCTGTTTGGTTAGGCTTATATCAGTAGAACTTTTGTCAGTAGAGTTTTTTTTTGTAGATCTTTTCTGAGAAAAACTTTTCTAAGAAGCCAGTTGACTGTTTGGCTGTCATTTAAAAAAGAACTTTTTGAAAGAGCTTCATAAAATAGACTATTTGACAACATAAAAATAAAAAAATACTTTTAATTTTAACTATATTTTATTTTGTAATAAAAATTATTTATGCATATAAATATTATTTAAAATATATTAAACAATATGTAAAACATAATATATTAATTATTATATAATTTTAAACTATATAAAACATAAATAAAAATATATCTAACCAAATCTTTTATATGACTTATAATATAAGTAAAACTAATATAAAAAATAAATATTAAAACATATTTAAAAAATTAAGTAATTTTATATAAATCTCAAAATAAATGTGAATATGTGTTTGTGGGTATTGTGAAAATTATGTGTAAAATATAAAGGTAAAAGAAACTAAAAAATAAGCTCATTAATTAATCTAAAAAATCTATTTGAAAAAATACTTTTTTTGAAAAGTTCCAAATTTGAGTTTTTCAAAAAGCTATATTTCAGCTTTCAAAAAAGCTATTTTTATTAAAAAAAAGTAATTTTAGATTTTGCAGAAAAACACTCAATTTTTCTAAAAACAGCTTTTATAATAAAAAAGTGTTTAAACATTGAACCAAGCAAGTAGTAAGTGTGAGTTGTCTTGCTATAAAAACAGAAAAGTTGAGAGCTTTTGGAGCCTGTGTCGTTAGGTTTTTCACCCCAAGCTTAAGCTAATCTTAATTGTAATAGTAATAGGGGTGTATCATGGGCCATTCGCTTCTGGTCCAGTACTAATGGTAGAATTTGCAAAGGTTGAGGTTTTATGGGAAATAGGAAAAGGCCCATACATCCCATTGACCCAACATAAACAAATAGGTCTTGGTAATGCGTAGTATTCTGATTCTTTTAATTACTAACCATCCAACTTTAAAGTTATCGTTGGTTTGGTTGGCACCGGGCACAGTGAGAGCCAGAGGGGTCTCATTCTCACAAACAAAAAGATTCCGGTCAGCACGTGATCGCTTCTTCAATGTATGTGAATATGCTTAATTAATCAAAAAGGTTTTAAAGGCACTATCGCAGACCTACGTTCACTTGTAACTGATTACTGCTCCTATCTTTATATATCTTTTGCACAGCCAGTTCCTCTGCTATGTGTCGACTCTATATTGTTCGACGAGATGCCTGAACCATGCTTTCGTTTACTGCTTCTCCTATTAACTTCCGTTTTTGGCCTGATTTCTTCGCATATTTGAACACCTATTACGTACCAGTTTCTCTTTTCCACTCTAATTCCACAAGATATCAGAGGAAGACACGGGAACGGATAGTGTCCGTGCGGTTTGCTTCCGTTAGTTCGCTGGGGTTTGAGGGCGTGAAGAGCAGGAACTTTAGGGATTGTTTTTGGGCGTGTAGTAGGTTTGTGAGGAGATCCAAAAAGGGTTGGGAAAGTGAGGGAGACTCGGCTTTGGAAGCGGAGATTTTGGAGTTCATGAACAATTCAGAGAACCCAAAGGCGTTTCCAAGCAAGAAACAGCTGATTGATGCTGGAAGATTTGATCTTGTCGAGTCTATTCTGAAGCAAGGAGGTTGGCTCGCAATGGGTTGGGATTTGGATGACCATCAAAACCAGAAACAGGGGATTGTCTATAATGTAGATGATGGGTGGGGTTTGCTGAGGGATGAAGAGTGCCGTAACCCGTTGAACGAAGAACGGGTTTTTGTGAACAGTGAGGAACAGAGCAGCTCTCAAGCTTCTTTCTTTCACGTCGATTCTCATGCGTCAGCTTCCTCGTCGGGTAGATCACTGTGAGGCTTCTACTTTCGGTCAATTGTTAACTATTTGTAGATTACTTCGTGTTAATTATCAGAGTAAGCTAGTTACTTGTTAGTTTTGAAGTTTGTGAGACCAAGGTAAACTTTTAGGATAAACTTTATTGTCTGATTGCCAACTTAGAGGTCGTGCCCCGTTGTCCACTGACACTGGGATGCGGCTTCAACGTAACAGGTGAGTGAAAGGTCACAATCTTGTCATTTTCATCATTTTTGGTAATTGGGATAAGCGCGGTTCAGTAATTTTTCTTTCCAACCTTATCCGTATCTTCTTCCTCACCGTGGTGTATACGTTAAGCGGCTTCCAGAGTTGAGACAAAATGATTGTGACTTTTTCCATTTCAATTCTTTCCAACCTTATCCGTATCTTCTTCCTCATTGTGGTGTATATATTGTTAAGCGGCTTCCAGAGTTAAGACAAAATAATTGTGATTTTTTCCATTTCAAGCTCTATCCCAGTTTTTGAGTCTCCTTTTTTCTCATGATTGACCAATTCTATGGAATCTTAGACCTTTTTCCGATACTCTTAGAGAAACAGCGGCGGAGGATGACTCAGGGATTGATGGTATACTACATAGACTGGAAAAAGAAAGGAGTATGAATCTTGGCTTTGGTTTGAAAGGGAGAGCTAGCTGTACTAATGTCCAAAGTAATGATCTTAAAAATGATTGTCTGGCTGGCGCTTCAGAAAATGGGGTAAGTTCGTTTCTTATAATATTCGGTGATGAGCGTTTCCTTTAATGTTCAGTGATGAGCTCCAGTAGTTCTATGATTATACTGTAACTGTAACCTAGTGACAGGATATAGTTCTTAACGTCTCTTCCTACTACTAATGCCATTAATGAAACGATTGGTGTACCAATTATCCGAAACTATTTTGTATTAATGTTTCAACTTTTTTTCATGTTAAGCATCCTGTTAGATTCATTTGGTATTATTATCATTTGAAACCCATGAAATATTGATCAATTTGAGGGACAAATGACTGAAATCTGAATTATAATTGTACTGTAAAATAATGAGCAAGTTTCTCATAGCATGCAAGCATACAGAACAAGATGAAACAAGCCAAAGCACTATATAGAGCTGTTCAGTGTACACGAGAGAAAAAAAATATGATACAGTTACTACTTTCCGCCATAGCCAATTTAAAGGTCAATAATTTAGTAGTTTTGTTTCTGAAATTGTCTATCATCAAATTAAGTTCAAACCAATGAATGGACAGATGGCTTAGGTGTATTAATTAGTCTGTTTAATTTTTTCTGTTTGAATGTCCATCTTCATTAGTTTCCTATGTTCAATAAAATATTCGAGCAGCTTCATGCTTGTTCTTTACCCCTACTTGGGCTATTTGTTGTATTGCAAAAGACAGCTGCTGGCCTAACAAGAAGCAACAAATTTGGTTCATTAAGCCCCAAAAACAATGTAGCCTCTGACACAGTGGATCACATTGGCCAAAAAAGTACGTCCTCGAGCTTTGATGGCCACAATAACTCACTAAAGTCAGATATGAAGAGGGCTTGGGGCATTCAGAGAACAGGGAGTTCAGATATGGAATTTGAAGGTATTCCATTGGCTGCTTTAGCAGGTTTCATTGCTAAACAGCTCAAGTCTACTAACTACTTTACCTGTATGCAATGTGCAGCTGATGAATTTCCTCCTAATGCAATGGAGTCTAAGGTGGGTGATTTAGGAGATGAAATATTTGAAGTAAGGGTGGTTTCTAAGTCATCTCCAAACAGTAAGGAAGAATTCTCCCATGAAAGGATTTGTCACAATGACATAAAAAGCCGCCTTCAACACCTTGAGTTGGAGCTTTCCTCGGTACTTAAAACATTGAAGTCAAACACCGGTGAATCTGCATTTACAATTGTGGGTACCTGATATCTATGTTTTATGTCCACATTTTATTTTATTCTGTTTGTTGATAATCTTCACTTTGTATATTTGTTTTCACAAATGAGACGACTTCGGTATTTAGCTGGCATGGTTACTTTTATGTTTCTATTTTGTAAATGGTTGCTTATGTATTGTTTAGCATGAGGATATGAGAATTATTTTAACACTTATTAATTTAAATGATCATTGCTATTGATTTAATCATGATTTGGTCACCACGTACAAGCTAGTGATGAAGGTCTATGATTAAGCTTTTATTCAGAGGTTAGACTTAGAATTTTCTCTCCTTTTGCACAGCAAATTGGCTGATGGTTTCTTTAATGTTCTTTAACCTCGAGATTTATTTTGCATTAGGGTGATGAGAACACCACAGACAATTTGCTTAAGCTTTCTGATGCTTGGGAGTTCCAAGAAAACGAGATCATGAATGCTCAAGATAAGCTGCGCTCTGTACGGGCAAAACTAGCAGTATTAGATGGGAAAATGGCACTTGCAGTAATGTATGCACAAATTTATTAGTGCCATGGTACTTAGGTCTAGTTTTAATTTAACAATGTCTTGTTATGATTCTCACAGTGATGCACAAAAGATAGTTGAAGAGAAACAGAAGAAGGTTGATAATGTTCACAGAGCCTTACAAATTCTTCGTACTGCTTGCATAGTGTGGCCTAATCCTGCCTCAGAGGTGCTCTTAGCAGGATCTTTTGATGGTTGGACCACCCAGGTTTGTTCCCATCTCACTGCTCAGTCAGAATTACTGGTGCGATGTGAGTAATGACCATTTCCTTTATTGCATCGCAGAGAAAGATGGAAAAGTCAAGTACGGGCATCTTCTCCTTGTATTTAAAGTTATATCCAGGTCGTTATGAGGTCAGTCATTTTCCAACTTGATTTTATGTAGTTCATAGGTGCTTATTTCCTTGAATGAAGAGTTTTCTCAGCATTTTACCTTACGGCACAGATTAAGTTCATAGTTGATGGTGAATGGAGGATTGATCCCCTGCGTCCTGTTGTCAACAACGGAGGATTCGACAACAATTTACTAATCATCACATGAGTACATAGAGTTACTCAATGGTGGGCATTGAGAAGACAAAACCAATACATATGACAGATCTTTTTATTCATTGCCTTGTATATAGATGGTCGAGTTCTCAAGGGAGTTTCCTCCATATTTTCCAAGTAAAACTCATTCCAAACCACTTTCAACATTTTATGTAGAAAAGCTTTTCCATGTAAAATATAGGTAATGGAATGCTAGATAGACGATTCCATCATTCACCTGCTAATTCCAGCTTAAAATTCTTGTTTTAACTTTTTGACCTTTTCAGCTGCCAACTTAGTGGTACATCCTCAATCAGTTCCTCTCCAGGTTAATCCAATTAATTTTGGTTTCTCTTCAAACTAGTCAAAACTCAAACTCGTTCATAATTTTACTTTCTATGTTTTTAAATTGGTCTATATCATAGCTGAGGAATTAAAAAGAATTATTTTCCTTCCTCAACGATTGAAATATAAAATTAGAAAGGTGAGCAGACTGGTTGAACCACGAGAAGGGTGAATGTGGGATCTCGGAAATTTGTTACGAATTGAAGCTATTGAACTTAAGATGAGCAGCGTACTCACTTGATCACCTATTTGTATAAGGTATTTAAGGACGAATTGGATTATGTGCATTGATTTGAATGAGTTTTCATTTCATATAACCCGAACATCACTTTTAGTACCTACGGAGTAAACTTTCATTTCCGCTATATGTCATATTTTTGTAAGAGCTCATACTCGTACTCGGTATGATAATGGTGTTTTGATATGCTAATCTAACCGTGAACTGACTCTCTTGCAGAAAATCATTGGTAGATCAACCTGAGATGTAAATCCAAAACATCTTATATTGACGAGGTAACTCATACCAAGAGATCATGTGTACGAGATATCACGATTTATTCTGAGAGTGAAACTATAATTTTGGTTCTGTCAAAAGATAAAATATCGCTTCCATGAAGATCAAGTATGTCTTGCCTACACTTGCTTAGTTGCTTTCCCTAAACCAAAACTTCAATTGTAGATAACTTTGTACGGCTTTCCTCAAATCATTCTCATGTCTTTATTAGACTTAAATGTCTACTTGTGTGATTGACGATGATCCAAGGAAATGCTAAACTACTTAAATTTATCAAGCTGTGGCATGAACAATGAACTACACTTACTTCGGTATTCTAAATGATTTGATAACTCTCATCTAGTATTTAGTATGGAAGTTGTTACATTACAGGGGACCCTGCGGAAAGGTTCCAAGATCTCGGGAGCTTTCATAATATTATGCCCTGAAGAGGACCTTTAACACATTCAGCTATATGCAACAAACGAACTACCAATAGTAGTTTCATGATATTACACCTTGCACAATAACGTCAGAAACTTTAACAGTTTTGAGGATAGAAGTGAACCGGGCACTGAAGAACTCACCATGATCTGTTAACAGCATTTAGGACACGCTCTACGATTCTGAAATATTTTCAGGTTTGATACTGGAGATTGACCTCACAAAATAGGTGAATCCACTGCCACAATAAACTTCTATTCTGGATTCTTCATCCCAAACTTCATGATGCAGAGAAAGTGTTTGAGGGTTAATTTGATCACTCGTGTTCCCCAAGCCAAGTTGCCCATGTTCTCCCCAGCCCCACATCTTGATTGCTCCATCCACTGTTATAAAATCACAAATGAAATAGCTAAAAAACGAAAGCATATTGCTTAATGATCCAATAAGAAAAATAAATTTGAGTCTCTTAAAACAATCATTTACCTGTCACTAAAGCGGAGTGTTCAGCTCCAGCTGAAATCTGCTTAATTTTCAAACCATCAAGACCAAGAACTCTAAGCAACCCAGCTTCTGAGAAATATGATTTCAAGTCTAGCAATGCATTAGTAATGGAAGGCATACCAAGTTCGATATTACTTGAAATTATCTCAAAGATATACCAGAAGCATGCTTCAATAGGTTCATTTTCTCAAGATCACTAAGCACTCCATGATGGACGCCACCAAGCATAAATACCTTCCCATCACCTGTTATAGATATAGCCACAGGAACAGGACCATTGTTAGCATATGATACACCAGATCCCCTAAATAGATACTAAGGTGAGTAGGTGTAAAGAGCATGTGAGGGTGAAATTCATGCATCCACCTGTCAATACTAAGGCATGATTCCATCCAAGAGCAACTCCCGTGAATGACAGTGGTGAAAGGAGACGCTTAGGAGTGTTAGAATCCGAAGTGCCAGCAAACCCTCTTCCCCAGGTGTACAGATGCCCATCAGCTGATGGGACCAGTAGACATCATGGTATATTTTGAATAAAAACATGAAGCTTATTTTGAAATCAATGCTTCAATCAAAACCGGAAAGTAACTGCTCTCACCAGATAATGCTGCACTGTGATCTCCATTTGCACTGATGCTGACAATTTTAATATCTTCAATTCCACATGTAACTTGAGGAACATTTACTGATTTGATTTTATCTCTACAAATTCCCAGTTGACCACGTTTCCCAGAACCAAAACCATAAACTTGGGTCTGTGAATAATCTGCATAGAAATGAGAAGAACCAACTTGAACTGAATGGATTAGTTAGATTAATGTTTTGAAAATATAAACCTGGTTTACCAGAATTGGGGATTTAAGTCCCAAGTTAAGCCAACTCACTTCATTGAACCGCAAGCAAGTCACTTACCAAACTTTGCCACAGAGAAATCAACCTTGATTTTCTTCATTATCTAAGCAACAGATCATGCTTATCCTGCTGTTTGTGTATGTTTTCTTAACCAAATATATCAAAGAACTTGAAAGAAATATATATATTCCATCTCCATCTACTTATAAATTGTAATTACATAGTTGGAAGCAATATTTGTAGCAAGATATCCCAATTTCTGACCACAATGAAAGGGGCCTTCTATCATAGTTGATCACATTGTAACTCAAAAACATGGAAGAACAGTCAACAATCTATTTACCTCTCAATAAGACAAGTGAATGTCGCATGCCACATGCTATCTGCTCAACATGGTCATTACCAAAGAACGAGACTTTAACAGGAGTACAATGTGATCCGTAATCACCATGTCCAAGCTGGCCAAACGAGCCATCTCCACAAGTGAAAAGGCACCCTGAGTCTGAAAAGAGATACAAGCATAGAAGGTTTCAGTAAACAACAGCTATAAAACGAAACTTGGACCTATTCTCCATTGAATCCATATCCGATTTGGACATAATGAATAAATTTTAACAGTAAGAAAGTGACTAAAGGGCCTAGCATATAATAGGATAGTCACAGGTTACAAAATTCATTACATTGGAAGGAATTGAAGTCATGATATACCAGGATGAACCTGAAACAAAACCAGAGTGATTCCATCCAGCAGAGACATGAGTTATCACATAGCTCTCCAAGAATTTCACAGGCACTGGATATAAGCAATTGACCATCTCTCCGTGGCCTAGTTGCCCAGAAGTCCCCCTACCCCATGTCAGAACTCTCCCATCTACAAATCAACTCATCGCAACATTTACGTAAGAAATAGTACAAATTTTTGATGAGTTCATATGAAGTAAAACCGAAATAAAAACAAGCATCCAAAAGGGTCGGTACATACCAGAGATCAAGGCAAGAACATGAGCACCGCCGCAGGCGAGCATGGAGATGGGTTTTCTGGAGAGTGAAGAGAGGTGGAGGAGTTGAGGGCTGTGTTCGTCCTCGAGCTTGCCGGTGCCCAACTGTCCATCAGTTCCCGCCCCGCAACTCCAGACTTCTTGCTTTCGTATGTTTACATGCTCTGTGACTTCTTGTTTTCTTCTTTCCTTGTCTTCCATAATTGGAATCTCTCACAAGTCACAACTTTCTGGATGGGCACCAGCAAGCGTCAATACCTGTCCTGCGTAGCCAAATCTTGGGAGATTAGCACAAGAAACACGATTTCAATAGTTTGGACTTTGGAGAATCTAATACAGAAGTTTTGATAATTTTATTATCGTGCTTTTAATTCAAAACATTATCTTTTTAAAAGTTGATATATTTACAATTGTTGGAAATTTTCCAAAAAGATTTAAGATTTTGACGGTTTTAATAAAGTTAGGGTTAAGAGAGTTGAATTTAATTCGAATAAAGATAATAAAATAGTTCAATAAATTATTTAAATGAATTAAAATTTAAGAAAAAAATAGGACTTAATTAGTGTCAACCAACTTATATTAAACTTATGAAGAAGTCTGATATATAGATACTATATATATAGATAGTTAAAGTCTTTTGTAGGTGTATAAAAAAATACAAAAGTTTGGAAACTCGGACTCATTAAATAGTTCATGTGTTAAAAAAACTGCAAAAAGGTGTTAATTGAGAGAGAGTGAGCGAGTAACTCTCCTCTCGTAAAGGTTGCAGTTCCACCATTTATTACGAGAGTTCTCTTAAATGGGCAAAGTCTTTTGCAAAATTAGACAATTATAAATGAAGAAAATAATTTATTTATTACCAAGTTCACGGTTTCATTGTTTTATTTTTTTTAAAACAGAAGAATCTCAATAGCTATCTTTTAGACATGCACTGAACAAATCTCTAAATTAACGCAATAGTCTATAAATTATGTCAACCTGAGTACTCTATAGTAGGCAAGTTCTGTACAACAAACAATCATAAAAGCATAAGTAGTACGATTCAAACATAGGACATTTTAATGAGCCCCCACTCCAGCAGGTTCACAGGCATGCTCCAACAACCTCAGTCAGATAAATCCTTAACCAAGTCAATCTCAGACCAGCTTAGAAACATTGTAAGAAGTCCAGTATGGGCAAAAATGATACACTATGTCTAGAAGTAACGACATTGTCAGTTACGAAATCGATTAAATATGCATTTCTAAGATAATCAACACAACCTAAGCATCCATAAAGCGTTACATTTATGGAAAAGTATCACTAAAAAATGAAAATAACATAACTTCTTCTAAGCTGCTAACCTTCCAAGCTACTACAACACACATCTAAGGACCTATTTATTCAAATGATCTCGCAAAACTCACTTAGAATATATAAAAGAACATACTTCCCGATTGATGAAAAAGCCCAAAACTTCTACAGAATGTCATCATAAGCAACAATTTCCCTGCCTTTGAAAGGAGTCTGTAACGTTGATGAACTATCAACACCACCATCCCCACCACCAGCTCTAACAGGACTAGCTCTAGGATCTACTATAGTTGAAGCAAGCTTCTTATCCCTACCATGTCTGCTTAATGGTAACCCAGCCCGTAGAAGCTTAGACGACGTATTGGCCTTGGTACCTCCAATCCCAACTCCTTCCCTCCAATGTGCAAGCGGATCTGTCGCCCAAATTACCTGTACCTGTAACAAGCTCATGCAAAAATCCCATGAACTACTTTTAGTTTTGCGATCAAATTCGAGCAATGAAAGCTAAGAGTCCCTAAACTATGTAAATTTGACATCTTGCATGAATTGTCACCAAATCTAAGTCCAATATGAGCAAATTAGAAACTAATGACCACAAAAATAAGTTATTCATTTTCCCGCACTTTCGTGAGAAACCCAAATGTCAACACCCAAATTCCGAACTAGAAAACCTAGCCTGAGATCAACTCAATTCAAGCAAATTAACTCGAAACAAAAAGGTAGAACCCCATAATTCTCTCGAACTGCCCAGCAACTAAACAGTGTGAAAGTAGATATTGTGAAGGGCATACTCTTTGTGAATCAACGGTAATACCGAAGGAGGCGTCAAGAGAAGCGGCAATAGCTGCTTCAGCGGAGTCCTTGGACCGGTACGTGATGTGTCCAACGCCGTTTCGGTCAATGCGAATTCGAGAAATTGAGCCGTAGATCTCGAACCGAGACTTCAGGTCAAGCACCGAGCAGTCCGGCGGCAAACCCATGACAACCAAAGCAGGAGGCGGCGGAGGCTTCGTGGAGGGTCCTTCGTCTCCATCGTCTCCTGAAACCGGTGGCAAAGGGCGGCGGAGCTTTGGGAGTGGACCGCCGCGGTCGGGGCGAGAGAAGTAGGGTTTGTCTCTTTTACGGCTCATGAGAGAACAACGTAAGTGTGTATTTGAGAATTGAGAAATAGAACCTGGGAAGCTCTGTCCGGAGAGATTAGATATTATTTCTTGTTTTTTTGTGTTTAGTAAATTTAAGTTATTTTTTTATGTAAATTTTGTGTAAAATTTATAAAATAAATAATTGAAATTTTATAAGATAAAATAAAACAAAATAAAATTTTATTGTGTTTAATAAATTTAAGTTACTTATTTATGTAAATTTTATGTAAAATTTATAAAATAAATAATTAAAATTTTATAAAACAAAATAAAATTGTACAGAAGATTTTAACTCATGTTTGAACGGGCTAAGACTCAGGACTTGTGTTACTGAGCGTTGACTACAAGTCCCCAGGATGCGCGCGTGGTGAACTGTGTAAGCATCACTTCTGTTCTGTTCCAGAATCCGTAGCCGTAGGCTTTTGAACGACACCGTATGATTGCTGGCAATGGTCAACAAATTGAATTGCATTTTTTATTTTCCATCTCCGGAGGCTCCGACGTTTGATTTCAAACAGAAAATAATGGCAAGTTCAATCCATATAATCAGATCGTGTAAAAATTATAATGTCTGTAAAGTCTGATGAGACTTGAATCCAATAAAAACACTAACTGAACTGCCCCTTCATGTTTGTACATGGATAGAATTGGCCTATTCTGAAAAAAAAAAAAGGCATTAGCCTTATTTGGTAAAAAACTTATCAACTCTTTTTTAGCTGTTTGACCCATTTCAGCTTATTAACTTTATAAAAAAAGCCATTAAAATTATTTGGTTGATGCAACCCAATCAGCTAATTTTAAATCAGCTTCTCTCTACCAACGTTTCGTACCAATCAGTTGAAATATTTTTCTTAGGGTATGTTTGAAAGTTTAGGATGGAATAACAATTAATAGAACGGAATGAAATGGCGTAGAATGGAAAGGAATAAAATGGGCTACTTCATTATTTAGAAGTTTAAATAAAATAAGAGAGAGACTCCTTTGATCATTGTTTGGAAGTGATATTAAAAATTAATAGAATGGAATGACTTGTATTTTTTTTCCAAAATTACCCTTGTAATAAAATATGCATAATTGCCATGAAATTATTTTAGTAACCCCAAAGCATTTCAAATTGTAGGATGCCCATAATATAGTTTTGTCATTTTCCTATATAAGCAATCAACTTTCTTGTTCTTTTTCATTAACTCTCGTCGTACTGTGCTCTTCATTAGGCATTTATTCATGTGTTTTGTTATAGTTGATAATCATTC
>JANITX010000003.1:22409775-22430057 GCA_027564395.1 Erythroxylum ulei
ACAGAAACTACAAGTTTCATGAAGATCATTTTCTCAAATTCTGCCTAAATCAAAAAGTCAACTCTCTACTCCAAAAAATCAAACTTTCTCAATTCTTCATATTCTCACACTTTTTCTCTTTATTTCTTGATTTTTAACTTCCACTTCAATCAACTCATTCACTTTACTCTCATAACCCATACAAATCTACTCCAATATTAAAGTCATCAACACTAATCAATTTTTTTTCTCATTAATTTTCTTAAGACATAATAACATCTATAACGCAATACATATACAAAAATACTCATTTCATACATTTCATATTTCTAAATTTCACTTAAAGATCGGGGTCCAACAAAACAAGTGTGAAATCAGTCACTGGAAGTTTTTGTTTTTTTTTAATTTTGTACTGTGACAATGTCACTACCATCAAAGCTCCTAAATTGTACATAGTCATCTCTCCCAACTAAAAAAAACCCTTAGAAAATACTATAGAAAAGTGGTTCGGTAATTAAGCCTTCCTAAACTCATTTTTGTTCTTTCATTCTATTTTTAAAAACCTCTTTAAGGATATAAAAAGGGGATGTAGGAGGAATGTTATTAAAAACTTTTTCTTTTTCTTTTTTAACAAATAGGAAATCCGTATCAAATTCAGATATCAAAAAGATTACCATATATAACATACAAGATTTCTCCACTGATTCTTTCTAGGCGAGCTTCTCAGTATGTCATTATACCCTAAGAAGTCGAAATAATTACAATCCATATCTCACCTAAAATTTTAAGAATTTGTTGATAGTTAGAATAGACTCACAGTTCCTCAACTCTTTGGACCCTGATTCGCTACGTTGCTTCCTATGCCATTTTTATATACACCCTTTTGGAATAGAATTCTAGATGTTGACACTTGTTCGTATGTGGCCCCATTCCCTATTAATCTCCAATGCCACTATTCTTCCGTCACATCCCCCATCTAGTCAATATTGATGGGCCTTAGCATAAGGTTCCATGGTGTGCATTCTTGATGGTTTGATATGTGCTTAATTGTTAATACATTTAATTTATGACAATTTGTGATTAATTCTTTAAAATGCTTATGATACTCACTTAAGTTCATGTTAGATTTTAGGTACAATTTGGAAACACAGTAGCTACAATGAGCTGAAAGCATACTCATTAAATCATTTTCTTGAGATTCACACTCAATTGTCTTCATGAAACAAGATGGAGAAAGATTAGAGTAAGAGGAGACAAGAAAATGCCAAAAGGAATGAAGAGTGACACATTGTAATGCCTTGAGAAGCATTTCATGGCCATGACAAATAAGTCATGATCGTGAGAGTGTTGTCACGCCCATGACAAGTTTATCATGGGTGTAATATAGTACCGCATGGGCGTAACAACATGACTCACACTCACGAGTGTGACCCACCAAGTCAAACCGGTGAGTTGCTACCTATCTACCTATAAACCTAGTTTTTTACTTTAAAAGCATTGTTTTGTGATGGTGGAAGAGAGACTCAGACAAACTTGATATTTCTTCATTCTCTTTTGGTTTTTGACAAGAATAGAGGCAATTCATGGCTATTTCTTGGGGATTGATGGAGAAGATGGAGGGTTAACCTTTCCGATGCTAGTTCGGAGGTGAAGTTAACTCGAAGGGGCACATTTAAGCATTTTGTCTTTGTGTATCTTGTTCTTTCCTTCTTTTTGGATTGTTTATGTTATCTTGTGTTTATTGATTGAGGATTATGTAAAAATTATCTTGATGCTCTATTAGATTTTTTTAATGAAAACTCATTGCTAGAACTTGAATACGGTATGTAATAGTCGTTTTTGAAGTTGTATGTGACAACTAATGGTATTAAAACATTACGGATAACTTAACGTAAGTTAAATATCTCGAGCTTATGTGGTTATTACTTAGATTGATCCGTTTTTCTCATTCGTAACATGCTATCCAATTAAACTTAGAGAGCTTATTTTAGATTATCCGATAATTAGGGTTAATTAACGAGCTCTTCTTAATTAATTACGACCTAAGAAAAATCGTGATTAATAGAGCTTGTTATTAATTCACGATCAATAGTCTTAAAAGAGGTGTGAAGACGATAATGCGATGACGTATGTGAAATTATGTGTAGCCAAGATTAAACCAAAGAATCGGATTTCATCCCATTCATAAATTTTCTCACTTTTCTGCTGTTTAATTTGAGTCACTTTCATATATTCACTCTTACATTGTTTTCTAATTTGCATCAAACCTAGACCCTCTTGTTTTACATATACAGATAATTCAGGAAAGTAATTGGATTTAATCTTTGTGGGATCGACCTAGACTCATCACTTTTATAGTTTAGGTCTAATTATTTTGTGTTGTGTTACGACACACTATCATGGTTACAATTAGATCTTATATCCTCTCATCACCATCAAACACATAGTTGGCTAACAACTTAAATATTTAATTGATAGAAGTGTGTCTATATTCTATTAATAATTTATGATCACGATATACACTATGTTTATCTTCTACTTAGTGGTAGCAAATAGGTCAGGGCCTAAACTATTGAGGTAAGAATTAGGCCTTAAGCCTTTTTTTTTAAAAAATTCGGGCTTTAGGTTAGGCTTAAGCTATTTAGGCCTAGTCTGGTCAAAGTCCGAAATTTATAGGAAAAATGATGTTGTTTTTAACAAAAGAATATTGTTTTTATTTTTTTAAAAAATTCAAGTTGTGTTAGGTCAAGTTGGGCTTCGGGCTCAGGCTAGGAGGCCTCGTGTCCTAACATGGGCAGAAGTTATCGGCTTGGGCCTTGGGCCTGGGTGGCCCACTGCCACTGCCACTTCTGTGTTTCAATTTGTTTTAATGGACAGTTTTTTCTTCTTGGTTGTCTCCAAGCTTGCGAAGTTGAAATTTTCATAAAGCATTTCTATTCTTAATTGTAAATGAATGCGAGATGTAAGGTTGAACGCAAAACTTTGGCTTTGGCTTTGGCTTTCCCATACAATAGTATTTCAATTTTTATCATTTCACTTTTGGACGATTGTTCTCTCTTTCAACCATCAATTAAGGAGGAATAAAAAAGCAAAGACTATAAAATTAAACAAGGGAAGACCTGAGGATCCAATTTGAAATTCATAACACAACATATCTAAAAGCTATACTTCAAAAAAAACAAACAATTTATTCAACAATAATGTCTTCACACGATTTGCAAGGAATCATGGACCCTCCCTGCTACAAAATAACAAGCAGTTGATTTTGTTAAACTGTAGGAATAGCTTATCTAATACAAGGTCATGTCGTTTATCATCAAGTCACAAGTTAGGCTCTCGATAATGGTAAATAAAGAGGTGTCGTTTTTATCTTTCGTGACCAGGGAGTACTTTGAAAGAAGACCCTTCAACTATATGTGAATTCATCCTAAGCGATTAATCATGAAGTATGAGCTTCCATTTATCCTCATCTCCCGCCATTAAGCAGTTGGTTTAATATTCTTAAAAGGTGTTGAAATTTTATAATCAGTAAAGAAAAGAAATTGGCTTGGTAGTGGGGAGATCAAACTCGACAGGATTCCTGATTTTCTGGATTGCCTCAATTATTGTATAACTGACATAACACTTTAGAAGTATATCCGAAGGGGTAAAAATGAATCTGACCATTGTTTTTTTCTAGTTTCATGGCAAATAAAAAGTCTTCTTGCGTGACCCTGAGATTATTATCCATCCTAATTAAGTCGGAAAACAGGAAACTTTAATTTAAGCAAATATTGAAGTCTTGACATATATAAAAAGAAAGTGATTCGGGCTGATGAAACGTACGTTCTACCAAACGACTGAAGTATGAAAACTGTTTAGACAATGAATAAGAAGGGATAAGGCAACAGATGTCAATGAGAGCAAATCAACTTGCATCAGCAAAGATATTCTGTGACAGATGAAATCTTGATATAGAATCAAACTGCTTTCAGCACTACTAAATTAACAAAATGGGGCTTATTGGCATTCAAGAGTAGTTGCCAAAGTGAAGAAAGAACCCGTAACCGTACCTCAAAACTTTGACTTGTAAGAGCGACCTCTATTTTGAGACTTTTGAGCTGTCACGCTACTGCAAAGTATTGGACGATTCTTGGAGTTTGCTTGCTCTTATTCTATTGCTTACTATTGTAAATCCATACCTATACACAGCTTAGGCCTTTTGTGTCAAGCATGGAAACTTCCCAGTCACATGCTTGACATTAACATGAAGATCATTAGTTGTGTGGTCTGAAGTGTCTAAGCTAAAGTGGAGTGCGTTTCCAAAGTATTAAGGAGAATAAAAGTTTCGAAATTTATCACTAAGCACTCATAATTACAACCGAAAAATTTAATCTTCGTCACAGGCCAGGTGGAACTTCATAAAATATGCAATACGACATGATGACTCAGTAATTCCAGGTCCAAAAGGGCTGATCTTCCACTGGGAATTCAAAGTTACAAGAAATTGCAGGTGTTTCAAGATACAGTTTAGTGAAGAATGGTTGGGGCAGAAGGTTCCTGCTCAGATTATCTTCTTCGTCATGTGAGAAATCAGATTGGTCTGGCTCAAATACATGAGATGAATCACCAGGCTCCAAGAATGAATGCGGGCTATCAGAGTCGAAAACATCACTTTTAGCTGAACTCGCATCTTCTTGTTTAAGTGTCACAAAAGGCGCATTGAGAGCCTTTTCGGGCACCATTTCAGGAAATGATTCTTCTCCAGGTTCCGAATTGGCTGAAATAGTGGTATTATTTAGTTCGAGCGCTCCAGTCCCCTTCTCCTTCATAAGCAATTTATCTTTCAATGAAACAATCTGTTAAGACAAATTAAAAAAAAAAAAGTTATCAATCATTTAACGAGTAGGCATATTACACCAGTGAAGCTTAAATTCGATCAATATTCAACCTGAGGTTCAGTGGATTACCTCACTTTTCAAGTTCTCTTTGTCCTTAAGTAGATTGTCATAATCAGCCTTAAGTTTGTCATAGCTAGCTTTTAGAGAGTCGTAATCCTTTTCCAGCTGTTTGTTCTTGAAACGAGCACGCCGGTTTTGAAACCATATTGCAACTTGGCGAGGCTGCAAACCAAGTTCTTTGGCAAGTTGGATCTTTCTTTCTGGTTCAAGCTTGTTCTCTACTGCAAAGTTCCCTTCAAGGAACTGAACTTGACGTGTCGAAAGCCGCCTTTTCTTGCCTGTTGGGTTAAGGCACGCATCAAAATCCTCGGCCCCATTTTCTTCTTTAATAACGGGCTGGAAGAATGGCGTGTCTCCACCAACGTTCTCAAAATCAACCGTTGACTTTGGACCTGAATAAAATCATCAAAAGATCAGAACAGTTCCGCATATCAATTCTCAAAATCTCCTTGCTGTCCAGTCCAGTGTAACATTAATTAGTTGACAGTTTCCTATATTAATTATTCTCTGTCACCAACGATCCGATTACAGTGAACACTCTCTTCAAGTTGATAGTTTTATTGCAAGAAGGATCCCAATTGAAAAGGCCTCACATTGTTAAAATATGAATGTTGTTTTCCCGCATAAAGTTAGAAAAGCTAAAAACAGAGCTGACACAGATGCACTCCCTGAAACAACTGCATAACAACCACATAGTAACAGCAAGTGACCACAAAAACCACCTATTCCACTTTAACAGCAGAAAATATATACGACAATTACTCTGACATCAAGAGACACATGTTAACTAAATTCACACTTCAGTTCCATCGTCATATCCAACTAAAGCAATAAACCACAATTTGTTATCACTATAAAAGTCGAAAACAATAACAAGAACGCAGAAAATTAAATAAAAAAAAAACAATTTACCAAGTACAAGGCATGGGAAAGAAAGAAGAAAAGAGAGTTAACAGAAAAAGCTACAAGCTTTATGCGAGAACATGTAAACATTTTTCAACTGAACAACATCTATGAGACGAAGTTACAATAAGATGTGAACATCTCTGAAAAGGAATGGTTCAAACGACGAGGGAAGAAAGACCGAGATCGCAAATTTACCATGAAGAGCAGTAGAGGAGTTGGGAATCCAAAGAGGGTCGGAACTGTTCTGAAGCAAAACAGTCACGTTAGAACCAACTACAGCACCAGCCATAGTTAAAAATTCCGTAGTTTGTGTCCTTTTAAATTCCAAGAACAGTTTTTAAGCAATCATGTAAAGTTTCAGAGAAATGAAGAAAAAGGGGTAAAGCGTCTTAAACAGGACGATCTAATACTTGTGACGAAAAAAGCTGCCCGTTGAGAGTCGCTGCAATGTGGAAAGTTACAGAGTAAAGGAACCCCACACCCATCAATATATAAACACGAAGCAAAAGGGTGGGTTTTTAAAAGTTGCGACCTTCGAAACACAAACGGAGAAAGACACAGAGGCAATAGCTGACTGATGGGTAGAAAGCTATAAGAGCAGAGAGGTCGAAAGTTGAGAACTTTTATGTATATTTTGATTGAGAGAGAGACAGGGAGATTCTTCTCTGGCAAGGAGACGTTAGATGGATGTTTATAAGAAAGCCTGAGCCTTCGGTGAAGGGACAAGAGGGTGTTGGCTTTTCTTATTGGGATACTGAAGAACCGAGGACTTAATTACTACTATACCCTCTCTTATTTCGCAAAACCATTAAATAAAGCCTCGATTTAATTTTATAAATTTTCATATAGTCTCTTTATTTTCAATTGTTTATTATATTAAATATAATCTTAAATTATTAAATTTTAATTATAATCAATATTTTATCGTATAATTAATAATTACTAATATTGAAATTAATAGTTAGTGCTAAGGATACGATGGGAGAGACATCAGTACTCATACCTTGTCAAACCCAAAACATCTTATCTCAATTTAGTCGTCTTATCAGTCGCATTAGAATAGATGGTGTCCTTAAACCAACCAACTTGAAGTTACAAGTTGTGAGGAATGGCATGGCATTCAATGTATCATAACAAAATGCAGAAATAGATGGTGAAAAGCAACATGCCACATTATTTCTTTTCATGGGGGAAAAAAAAAGAAATGACAAAGAAAAGTAAAAAATTGGCATTGATTAGGTAGGTGATGCCAAGTTTTTAAAAGTTCATAAAACTTTGTAATAATAATAATTTTTTGTAATTATTTTTTATTTAAAAGATGAAACAATAAATCACATAATTTATTTTTTATTTTAGTGTTCAATTTTTTTGAAAATTTCTATTAAACATTTAAATTTTTTAGAATTAGAAAATTAATAGAAATATGTCACTTTTCAACTTCATGTTTGAAAAAATGTTTTACAGATTGAAAAAAGATGTCGAATTCTTTTTAAATATTTAAGTTGGACTTAAATATTATATCACTTTTTATTTTTTAAAATTGCAAGAAATGAATATCTCTTCATTACATAGTTTTGTGATTTACTAGTAAATAAAATAAGATAGCATTTTGAAAATTTTGAGTTCGTTAAATTTTACGATAAATATGAGAATAATGGTACATATAATTATATGAAAATATAAAGATGGAAAATGCAAAGAAAAAAAGTAATTGAAAGGTGAGGAGGGTAAAGTGGGAAAAGAGGGAGATGACAACAAGCTAGCGTAGGAAAAAGAAAACAAAAGCAACACGTCAAATCAATCAATCCTTGTCAAAATTTGGGGAATTGAGAGAAAGCCTTCTTTTTATTTATATTTATATATTTATTCTTTGTCAGGAAGAGGTGATGACTCATTACTTCCTCTACAGTATTACTAAATTTAGGAATGTCAAAAACGACCCGACTTAACCCGAATCAATAAAAATTCTTAAATAATATGTTAAGATTGAAGATTGGGAATAAAGAACAGAAAAAGAGAGTATGAGATTATCTATTCCATTAATCTGTTATATTTTTAGCTGTATATTTACGTGAGTCTCGTATAAATATATAGATAAAACATCAATACAACAAGTTGAAATAAGTTTACGAAACAAAAAGAGAGTGGAGTGTAGAGATGTTAATAGGTCGAGTCGGGCTCAAGCTGCTCCTAGCCCAACCCGAGTCATGATGGTCCATGCCTAGGCCCGCCGTATACAATATTTACTTACCTTTCTATAATACCTTAAGACACCTTTATTAAGAATACTCTCAAGATAAGCAAACTCATTAAACCCTTTATACTCACTAGATTTTTCAATCGGTTATTTTGCGTTTCAAATACAATTATAAGAACCACCAAATAGATAAACTCCAGATGAGGAACAAAGAAAGACCAAGAATCTAATTGCAATTACGTATCTACTCAAGGTCTATCTGAGCTCTTATGACTTTCGCTATGCCATATTCTAGATAGTGTTGAAAAGGCTTTATTTGATCCAAAACGTATACAATCATGTCAGTTTATACCTTATAGCCAATCAGTTTGGCTGCATTTTAGTGGCAATTATTTAAAGACATTATTTATTTTGTACATGTTTAGATATATATAACAAATTTCATGAGATAATTATATATTGTAAATGAAATTATATTGATATTATAATTATGAGATTTATATTGCATTTACGTATTATCACTATATTGTTCCTAACCATTGTTATATTAAGGTTAGACATTAATAAAGCATAAAAAGACTATCACAAATTTTATTTTTTCTTATGAAAGAAGTAGCTAATCTTATATATTGAAGTATGGAGATACTTAAACAAATATGTGGGTGCTTGTTAGAGAACAAGTTCACTAAATCTACCCCGATATAAAAAATTTATTTGAAACATTACTTGTATGTCTATTAAAATTTTCATTGACATGATTGTATAAGTAATTATTTGACTTAAGGTCTCCAAAGTTATCTTATATAATAATTGTTAAGTTTTGATACTACTTATAGCCTATTCTATTCTTGGGTAGTTCAGTCGATAGTCATTGAATGTAGCATTAACTATATAAAAATAGTTGAGTGATCAAAATAAGATTCATCACCATAAAGTAATTAGAGAGAATGTTCTGTTATTCTCGATTAGTATTGATTCAGAAAATTCTTGACTAAGGCGAAATGACATTTTGTAAATAGTTAAAATTTATTAATTGAATCTATAGCTAAAGACAAAGAACTAATATGATTGAACTTAAAATATAGTATACATTAATTTTATGCTCTATGTCTAATCTGGATATTGTATGACAAAATGATTGAATTATATGGAGAAAAAAATCATGCACAGAAAGGTTAATCAGAACTATTTTGATGTTCGTAAATATTTAGGTTGTTATAATGTGTTGTTAGACGTCAATTTTAATCTATGATTATAAATTATTTAATTAGAAATTTAAAGATAAATTAAAAGAATTTTTAATTCATCTAATTCTAATTTATAATCATTGTTAATATATTTGAGAACCTAATGAGTCTCACATAAAGAAATGGTTGAAGAGAGCAAAGATATTTTAATCAAGTTAGACTTGATTGTAAAGTTTGAGAAACTTTATGATTAAAAAGGAGATATTTAATAAATAAGGATCAATATAAGATTTTGGAGCTTATTTGGACATAATTTATATTTAATTGGAATTTAATATTTTTAAATAGGCTTAAGTTCTAATAAAGCTAGCACTTTTTGCTTAACTTTTTTTGTAAAAATTAAAGAGTTATCTCAACTGGTTCTGTGGATACCGTTAGAGGCCGAACATTTGAGTAGCTACGAGGTTTAGATGGATCAGGTTCGTAAACGGTTCTAAGGATATGACAAGAATATGATCAAGTTTTGGAATAAGGTATGAATTAAGATTAATGTTTTATTATGATTTATGTGTTAATCATTTTATATAATTAAAGTGATTTTGATTTTTCTAAAATAAAAAATCGTAATTATTCTACTGCGGTCGGATTGAATCCCTTCCTAATTTTTTAATAGTGGTATTAGAGTCAAATTTTAATTCTATAATTTGATTAAATTATTTGATTGTTATTGATCCTAAATTTTGGAATTGAAATTAAAGCTCTAAAAATGAGATTTAGATATGATTGATTTTAATCTAAAAGGTTTAGATTGAAATTTCGTAGAACCATAAATCTAATTCAATTTAGAATTAAATTATCAATGTGATTAATAATTGTTTAAAAGTTAAACAGTATATTAAACTATACATGAAAAGTTCGTATTAAACAACTAAAACCCAAAACCTAAAATCTGGAAAATTTCTATGATAAAATTATAGCATCCTCGTCGCATGTTAAGGGATTATGAAAACAAGGAGTCATAGAAAGCCCTTCCATAGGAAATATTTTGAATGAATGTTGCTGGAAATCTTGTGATTGCGAGAGTTTGTGGCTGCCTGGAAAACACCATGATTGTGGCCTTGAAAATCTAGAAAATACAACACATAAGCTGCTGGAATTTGAATAAGTGGTGTTATGCATGTGATCTTTGTGGACGTTACCATAGGAGCATGTGTTGATTTTGTGGTAGCTTGTGATTGGGATTTCTGGTAAGGCAGCTACGACGTCGGAGAGTCAAGAAGACGTTGGCGGCACCAACAGCACTATGGGTTGCGTTGTGAGCTGTGTGTCTTCTGTTGAAACTACCAGATGTTGTCAGCTTGGGCATTACTTGCGTCTGGACAACAATGGGCAACGTTTTGCAAGAGTAGATAGCGATGCTGGTGAATACTACCTGATGGCGGCAGCTTGGAGAATGTAGGAGCTTATATTGGAAGCTGTTGGTGGCAGCGAAAACTGATCTCCACTGTTGGCGGCTTCCCGCATAGGTGAGGAAGCAGCCACTGCAAACGACAATTCACCAGCTACCCAGAAACAACATCGCGTAAGGACAACTGAATCCAGGAGCTGTCGACGGCAAAATAACTAGCGGCTGCGACGACTGGAGATGATGGCACAAGGCGACGACAGTCCTTGGAGGTGGCCGCAGCAGCGGCAGATTGTAGCTAGGGTTTTTTTTCCAAATTTTGATTTTAGGGTTTCTTAACTTGATGAAGAGGGCTGTTTGGAAATATACTTATGATATGGGGTGTTTGGCAACTTAACTAACATATGAAGTGTTTGAACGTAAGGAATACTTATTCTATGTTAGGAATAAGGTATTCTTAACATGGAATATTACTTGTTTGGCAACAAGGTTATTGTAATTTATATCAAGTTTGTTTAGGCGCGTGTATAAGAATGACTTAAACCGGAAAAGGAATCATTTAAATAAGGAATAATGTATTCCTAATTTAATTAAATTTTAAACATAACTTATAATTTTTTTTAAATTAACATTCAATTTCAAAAATTAAAGCAATTATTTTTCTTAAAATAATTAAGATTAATAATTTATTAACTCTTTGTTTAATTTTAGAAAATTAGTTTTAAAATTAGAATTAATTACTTTCAATTAGATTGGAATTAATTAATTAGACTTCTTAAAATTAAAAAATTGTTTCTTAAGTAAGTTTTTCTTAATTAAATTTATTTATTTCAATATGGTTGAAATAAATAAAATTTATAATTTTATTTGTTTAAAGAATTATTATTCAATTTATTTAGAAATTGTTTGTTTATTTATGAATAATAACTTTCTTATTTTTTCTACAAAAAGTATCTTTCTTGGTTACATTTTAAAAAATGTTTTCATTTATTAGTTAAAAAATGCATTCTTTAATATTTTGAAAATTAGTTTTCTAACTTATTTCTAATTAATTAATAAATCAATCTCTAAATAAAATAAAGGAATTTTTAAATTAAATTTAAAAGTTTTTTATTTAATTTTGAAAATAGATTCTTTTTAATATTAGAAAATAGTTTTCTAATTAAAGAAAAGTAATTTCTAATGAGATTAGAAATAATTTTCTAATTGGATTAAAACATGTTACTTATATAATTCTAAAAAAACGAGTTTTTAAATTATAATGAGTAAGAAAAATAATTTATTGAAAATTGTTTTCAATTAAATCTTAAGGAATCATGGTAATTAGAAATAGTTTCTAATTGGATTTGAAAAATATTTTCAAATCAAATTAAATTTCCATTTGGAATAGGAATTTAATTCATTTAGGTTATGTCAAGTTGGACATAAGGTTTTTAATGGAATGGAATGTAAATAGATGTAAGATTAGAAAATTATTATTTGAAAGGGAAGGAAGATTTCATAATGTAATATAGTGAAATGTTGTTTAGAAGAAGGATTTATAATGTAATAAAATGAAAAGTTGTTTATCATTTTACATTCTATCCTAAACCTCCTTTCTCATTTTTACTGTTTAGGATCGAATGAGATATAATATGAAACCTTCCTCTTTTATCTCATCCCTTTCTATATCATTATAAACTCTCATCCCAAATAATGGAATAATATTACATTCTATTTCATTCTATTAATAAACCTCCAACCAAACATATGGTAAGGAATTAATGAGTTTAATCTAATTTAATTTTTCCAAATAATTGAAAATATTATTTTAGATCATCACGATCAATAACTAGAATCAAATTTATGCAAATATATGTGTGTGTGTGTATATATATATATATATATATATATATTCATATGAGTAATATTTTATATGCAATTTTGTGTTTGATGAGACGAATGAAATTAAATCTCTCGCTAAAATATTAAGTATATGTTGAGAACGTGGTTATTATCTTCTATTGTTATAAGAATAAACCAGAGTTTTATCTATTGTTAGGACTGTTGAGCAAACTCAAAGCTACTTTTACTCGAATATGTTTAGTCATAAGATAGTGAGTGCTACTAAACTAAATTTGTGTGATTTGAATGAGTAAACTCATTATCACGTACATTTAGAGGCAGAGTTAGGAATAACATACATGAAATATTTTGGCAAGAGTTGTCACCTAACTAATCTAGGAGTCATATAAGATGTGAATGATAAAATTGTTATCTACCTAATTTAAGTTTAGTTGGTTTGTTGAGCAACCTAAAAATCAACTAAATTTGTATGAGATACTAGCCCACTAGAAATATTAGAGTAATCTTTCCGAATAATAGTGAGGGTTATTATTTAGAATAAAATAGTGAGAGTAACCAAAAACATGATTAAAGTCCTAATGTCATTTGTTAATCTTGACATATTGTTAATTACTTCTTTTTTTCTTATATTTATATTTTGAATGCAATTTACCTTGTTTAGTATAGGTGATACTAAGTTAGTTAACAAAATTTCTTAGACATAGGTTATGTTTAAGAAAAGTTCTTAAAGTTAGAAAAGAAAAATTTTATGTTCATTATGCAATTTTACTATAATCTCTGTTCAGGATTTAGTGACAAAGTTCTAAAGATATATCAAAATCATATAGATGACAAAATGTATTGGCATTTTGAGTTGACTAATATCTCATATACTTTGATGATAATATGTAACATGTATGTCAACACCATGATAATAAGATGCAAGAGGTTGCATAGGGTAGAGCTGAAAGTTATAATAGCTTGTTGGAATTGTTCCATTTAATTTAGCTTACTAAAAGCATAAACATGGACATCAATTAAAGACATTTTGTTATAGTATCAAAAGAAGAAAAATGATTGCATCGCTTTTTTTTTGCCTTTATGAGATATGATAGAGATAATATGTATTTTTAGTTCATATTTATAAGTATTTGATACTGAATTAAGATTCAACAGTATTAAAATGTTCAAAACATAATAAGAAATAGATTGTTAAGTAAAAGTAGTTGATCCAATTTTATACAAATAGTTTATATGTGTCGGATGAAAAGAGACTTATGCTTAACATAAATGGCAAGAATACAAAGCTAGATAAATGAGACTATCCTTTTATGTCATGATGGTTAAATCAACATAACGAGAATTCTAAAATTATATATAAGGATATGTGTATCCTTTTGATTATGAATCGTATGAAACTTTGTCAAGTTGAAAAGTAACAAAATCAACCTTTGGTGAAAAGATGATGATAGTATTGAATTGTTAAATTTATACATATGATATATTGGATGGAATAACAATTCATAAAAATATAATAATTATATTTCATTAGATTACTAATTAATTTATGTGATATAGTCATATGTGTATTAAATGAAATATTGATTTAAAATTTTGAAAAGTTCAAATTGTTTAAATCTAAATAGAAAATAAGCATTGAGAATGTTAAAATACATTGATAAGATCGTTGTGCTAGGTTTTAAATTTTTGGTTATCTATACGGAATGATATGCTCTAGTGAATACTTTCATAACTAATTTCATAAAAGTAGGGAGTTGTGTAAGGAGGAAAAACAATATGATATATTGTACGATGCAATATTATTTTTTCTATAGCTATGCCTAGTACAATGACTTACCTCCTATAGTTCCAATTAATCAATTAGTAAGATTTCATGTTAGATATGAAATCTAAGTCTTTAAAAGAGTCAAAGTTAATGATTTAGGGATATGATGCTTGATTGAAGCATGTATTATCCATTAAGTTTACAACTAAAATAAGTAATAAAAGGTTATGAGATATCCAATAGGTTAGATATAATCTTTTAGACCTATTAAATAAATTGTTTGTTTCAACGAATACTTATAGGAGAATGATTCTCAAGATAAATAGTAGGAGTAAGATGAAATTTAAAGAGTTCAAATCTCATGGCAGTTGGAACTAATGCCTTTATTGATACATTTGATGTATGATTGAAATACTACAAGGCATTAAAAGATTCACTTTCATAATGAATTCAAAGAGTTTGTTTTGAAAATGATTATGAATTTATCATGTCTCTAAGAAGGTTAACAGGAGTGTAGTTGTCCTCTTTGGTGAGAGTATGTGGAGACATATTTCTCATAGAGAACACAAATTTTAATTTTCAATTGTTGAAAGTATAATTGTACAAAAACTATTGTTGGATATGGTAAGGTAACAACTTAATTCTGGGAATTAAATCTATAAAGATAGATTGGAAGTTATTAACCTATTTTAATTCCAAGTACATAGATAATGTACTAAAGATGTTTAGTATTTGAGGTATCATATATATGTGAAGTATTAAAGATATCCATTATTTTATGTATGAGTTAATATTTAAGCTCAAGGAGATAAGCATAATTAATTTAGAAGTAAATCCTAATTAAGGTTTAGTTTACTTAAGACAATAACATTTTAAGATTAGAAAAGTTCTAATGTAGCAATGGTTGCTAATTAAGCCATAATGCAATTTTCATTTAGTAGAAATGATTAATTGGATCAATAAGTTTTTTCTTTAGTAAACTTAATATAGTTTATTGCATTGTTTAGGACAGTAATGTACTGTGAAACATTAGAGCCAATGGGCATGTAAAAGGAGCTAAGGTCTCATTAAAGATCCAAGGATGTATTTAGGTAATTTTTCTTAATTATGATGATAATTAAGAATAAAGTTATAAGATTTAAGTAAGTTCTCATATAGAATATTGTAGAATTATCTCATTAAGCCACTGTCCCAGTAGTAGCATGATCGTCATTTGGTGATATGGTATATGATACTTAAACAATTAGCTTAATGCAAGTAGGAGATTGTTGGTTTATACCCTACATCCAATCGGTTTGGTTGTAGTTTAGTGACAATTATTTAAAGACATTCTTTATCTTGTACATGTTTAGATGTGCATGATAAAGTCTATAGGATAATTATACATTGCAAATGAAGTTACAATGATATTATAATTATAAGATTCATATTGCATTTATTTATTATCCGTAAATTATTCTTATTCATTGTTTCATTAAAACTGAATATTAATAAAACATAAAAAGATTAGCACACGTTTTGTTTTTTTTTTTCTTATGAAGGAAGTAATTGATCTCATAGACTAAAGTATGGAGATACTTAAACAAACTTATGGGTGTTTGTTAGAGAACAAGTTCACTAAACTGGCCCAATATCAGAGATCCATTTGGAACAATACTTCTATGTCTATGGAAATTTTCATTATGATAATTGTATAAGTGATCCTTTGACTTAATATCTCTAAAGTTATCTTGTATAGGAATTATTGTATTTTGATACTACTTATGACCTATTCTATTAATTGGTAGTTCAGTTAGTATTCATTAAATGTAGTATGAACTATATAAAGGTAGTTGAGTGATTAAGATAGAATTCATCATCTTAAAATACTTAGGGAGAATTTTCATTATTCTCGATTAATATTGATTAGGGAAATCCTTGGCCAAGGTGAAATAAAGTTTTGTAAAAAGTTTACAAATGTCATTAATTGAATCAATAGTTAATGGCAAAGAACCAATATGGTTGGACTCAAAATATAGTAGATATTAATTCCATGATATGTGTATAATCAGAACATTGTATGATGAAAGAATTGAAAATTTAGTCATAACTACTTTGACATTCCTAAATATTTGAGTAGTCATGATGTGTTGCTAGACGTCAATCTTAATCTATAATTATAAATTATTTAATATTTTAATTAAAGATAAATTAAAAGAAGTTTTAATTTATTTAATTCTAATTATGAATTAAAATTAGAATTTATAATCATTGCCAACATATTTAAGAACCTAATGGGTCTCACATAAAGAACGGACTGAAGAAAGCAAAGATATTTTAATCAAATTAAACTTGATTATAAAGTTTGAGAAACTTTGTGATTAAATATGAGATATTTAATAAAAAAAGTATCAATATGAGATATTATATCTTATTTAGACATAATTGGTATTTAATTAGAATTTTTTGTAACTCTTATTAAAGTTTAATTGAAATTATAATTTAATTTTAATTAAATTACTAAAATGTTCAAAACTTATTATAAATAGGCTTAAGATCTAATGAAGCTAGTACTTCTTGCTTAACCCTTTTTGTAAGAGGTACTGAGTACTCTCAACCTGTTCTATGGATATCATTATATGTCGGACATTTTTGTGGCCACGATGGTTAAAATGGATCAGTTTTAGAAATGGTTTGAGGGAACAACAAAAATATAATCAAGCTTCGGAATAAGATATGAATTAAGATTCATGCTTTATTATGATTTATGTATTAATCATTTTATAGTATTAAAGTGATTTTGGTTTTTAGGAACTCAAAAATACGAAAAGGTTTTGTAATTACTCATCTGTAGTCAGGATTGGATTCTGTCTTGATTTTCCAACAAAGCAATACAAGAAGAACTGAAGGCTTTGGAAAAAAGATAACATTTAGAAGTTAGTTCCATTACCAGAGGGAAAAAAGATAGTGGGATGCAATTGGGTATTCTCTATCAAATATAAGGCTGATAGGTCCATCGATGATTATATGTCAAGACTTATAGTGAAGGATTTTACTTAAACATATAGAACATATTATTTGAAAACTTTCTCACCAATAATGAAATTAAATACTGCTAGAATGTTATTATCTATTGCAATAAATTTAGACTAGCCGTTACATCAATTTGACGTAAAAAAATGCCTTCCTTCACAGTAATTTTAAAGAGGAAGTTTACATAGATATCCCACCATAATATACTACATTATTTGGGACAAAGGTTGATTGTAAACTAGAGCAAGCATTGTATGGGCTGAAATAGTCACCTCAGGTGTCCTTTGGAAGCTTTAGTTCAGCAACAACAAAGTATGGATATCACCAAAGAAATTATAATCATATTCTCTTTCTACAACACAAAGAAGGCAAAGTGACATATTTAATATTTTCATAGATGACATGGCAAGGAGGTGATTTCAAAGTTGCAAAGCCATTATCCATTGTATTTAAAATGAAGAATTTGGGAGGAATTAGATTTTTTTGGGAATAGAGGTAACAAAATTACAAAAAGGCATATTTCACTCCTAACTTAAATATGTTTTGGATTTATTATCAAAAGTAAGACTATTGGATTGTAAACCTGTGGATACTCCTATCATACAAAACCATAAGCTTAGGGAATATTCAAATCAAGTGCCACTAGATAAAAGAATGTACTAGCAAATTGTGAAAAAACTTGTCTACCTATCTCAAACTTACCCATATATTGCGTATGCCATAAGTGTAGTAAGCCAATTTATGCATTGTCCTAGTAAAGATTATATGGATATAATAGTTTGAATTCTCCATTACCTGAAGTGTTTATCATGAAAAGGGCTAATGTTTTCCAAGAATAGCCACTTAAATGTAGAAGGATACTCAGATGCAGACGAGACAGGGAATATCTTGGATAGAAAATCTACTTCAAGTTATTTTACATTTGTGGGAAGCAATTTAATTGCATGAAGGAGCAAGAAGAAGAAAGTGGTGACTTTAGTGTTGAAGCTAAGTTTAGAGATATAGTAAAAGGACTTGGTGGACTCCTCTGGCTTAGAAGATTGCTAATAGGGGTGGGCTTTACTCTAGGATCTGCAATGAGTTTTTTTTTTGTGATAATAAAATTGTTATTAACATTTCAAATAATCTAGTTCAATAAGATCGTAACAAGCTTATGGAGGTGGATCAATATTTTATCAAATAGAAACTAGAAGAAAAGATCATTGAATTTTCGTTTGTTAAGTCAGAAGCTCAATCGACAAAAATACTTTGAAAGATTGCTTTTAGTAAAGACTCTTATGATTCTTTTGTCAAATAGGATGTTAGAAACATTTATGCACCAAACTTGAGGGGATGTGATGATGTGGTGTGAGTCATTAAGGGGATGCTTGGTTAAGGGGTATGAGAATAAATCAATGGGAATGGAATGAATGATAATGATTGGCTATTTATTATGATTGATTGAATTGTGTTTTCATACCCAAGTTTTAAGTAATAGTCCATACCCTCCATGTATGGGAGGAATGGTTTTGATTCCTACCAATACTAATTTTTTATTTTTTAATTAAATATAATTAAAATATATTTAATTAATTAAAATATAAAATATAATTAATTAATTAAATTAATTAAGATAAAATATAATTAAATTAATTAAGATAAAATATAGTTAAATTAATTAAGATAAAATACAATTAATTTATTAATTAAAATAATTAACAAGATAAAATCTAATTAATTAATTAAAACATAATTAATTAAAATATAATTAAGATGTAATTAATTAAAATATTATTCATTAATTACTTAAAATATAACATCATTTGCATTATCAGAAAAGAATGTAAATTGTATTAACCTATGTTACTTGATTTTACTATAGTAATGAAATGGTGGATATTATGGTTGTGTCGATGAATTGCACAAAATTTTGGATGATTAAACTATATTTTGAAGATATTATGTAACTAATGATATGCTGATGCAAGAAAATATTAGAGTATTTTTTCTTCAAGAGCTATTGGAAAGGAAAAATCGCAATATACTTGATTTTAAACATTCTGTCATTATAATTAGTGTGCATAAATTAAAAATAATCAATTAAAATATATTTAAAATTTGATATAAAATAAAATTTTAACAAATTTTTATTTCTCAATATTTTTGACAAACCAACCACCTTCAATGATAATGGTAATCATTCTTTCATCTTAACTAACCATCATAATTATAATGATTATATCCATTCTCATTCCTCACTATATTTATTTCCATTCTCATTCTCATTACCCTTTGTGAATTAAGCGCTCCCCTAAAAGAGCTTAATATAAAATTTTAATTATAGAAAGTCTCTTACTTCTATAGTCAACCATGTTTCTAGCTGCAGATGTTGTCCAGGCTAAGAATAACCTTCTAACATACCTTCTCATATATACATATATATGTATGTATATAAGAAATGATATTTATTTTCACCTTTTAATGTGTTTATGTGTGTGTGTGTATATATATATATATATATGGTATTTATTTTCACATTTTAAGACTTAAAGTGCGAAAATAAATACCATTTATTAACAGTAATCTAACTTTAAGTTATTGTTTTTCAGTTTTTATCCTATACTTAATTGTCTATACGAATTGATATTGGTTTTAGTTGCATATGGGAGTTGTGCTACAAAACTTTCAACCGTATATTGTAAACATAAGAATATGTAAGGAGTTTCATTTGGTTGACGAACAGAAGCATCTGTTGGATATGGGTCCCTCTCACATGGAGGGACTCCATGTCCAACATTGTGGCACCGAAATTGGTGCCACAACATGCAGTATTTGTTGAAAAGAAGAAATGCAACATTTGTTGAAAAGGAGACGCGGTGGAGTGCCTATATAAGGCACTCCCCACTTCATACCAAAAGGCATAGAAAACAGAGAAGAAAACCAGAGCATTGTTTTGCTCTAAAGTTGGGAATTATATTACTAAAGGGTTAGTGAGTGACAAAATAGTGAGGTTAGTATTTTTTAGGTTGGGAAACACCTTGTGAGCCACTATTTTGGTTTTATCTCT
>JANITX010000003.1:22442853-22462126 GCA_027564395.1 Erythroxylum ulei
ATTCAATGAACGCATTAAAATCATCAATCACAATACCCAATAGGTTCATACACAAATAACCGAATAATAACGAAAATCCGATTATCCATACAAAAACCCAATTAATTAAAGTAGGATAACATAATCAATTTCTAATGAGAGAAAGAAACAACAAAATAATTAAAATATACTTAACCCCGGGTCGTTGGCGTCGATTTTACCTCCGAACCGGTATCGGGATGTTTAACCCTTCATAGGTACTTTCCGACAAAATGCTTCAACCCCCATCCAATGTCCCAAATCAAAAACCCTTTGATTACTCGTTATTCACTACTGCAACTCTCGCTATTTTCTTCCTTGTTCTGTAGCTTGGATTGTGCCTCCACGCTTCTGTCTCACTACAGCTGTTCACCGTGTATTCCTTTGTGTTTGTTGATTCCCTAAGCCGCAAGCCCAAGCTCCACCAGCGTCTGCGCCAGCGTCACCGAGCTGCTGCCCTCTCACTGTCGCTCACTCCCTAATTTATTTTATTGTGCCGACATTGTATATGTAGCTCTCTTTTTGCACCGCACTCCTCATCTTCGGTTTTATAGCTTATTTATGGGTCAATTAAAAACCCTCCCATCTCAGCTTATTGGCGTCACATACGGTCCTCCCGCTATGCCCTCCAATTGCGTGACTTTTAATTGAAATCCATGCGGCTGCCTTATGCTGTTAATTGATTCCTCTGTGCGTTACTTCTGCAGCTCCACTCCGTTTATGCGTGTTAACTCCGTAGCTGTTGATGTCAAAACAATAATTTGCTGCCTGCTGCGCTAATTAATTTGTTGCCTCACTTGATTCCACGTGTCCACTGCCTTCAGCTACTTAGTTTGCTCTCCTCTCTATGTTTTTGTGTCCAACGTCCCTTGTAGCTCTTAATTCATTTGTTGCCTTTGATTTCATTTGCTGTCTATTTTTCGTCTTTCAATTTTTTTTTTTGTCCACTCCATCAAGACAAACGAGTATTGATCTTCGAAAAATGTCTCAAATGGGGTACTTTTGACTCACTTTAATTTCTTTGCTTCTGAATTGTACCTAAAATAATATATGAATTAAGTGAGTATTTTAATCATTTTTGCATCAATAATCGCTAAGTGAAAATAATTAAAAATATCAACAATTAAGCACATATCATAAACGCAATAATTTCCAACAAAAGTAGAAATTCTAAAACAATAACAAGAATAGAAAATATCCCGACACAGAGCAAGCAAAACAACACAATTTCTGACAACAGTAGTAACGCAACAAATAATTTTTCTGAATAACAGTAGCATCGCAATAATTTTCCGACTTAGATTGTTAGCAAAAATAGCAGAAAATAAAATTGGAATGATTTATCTGAATGCAAGATGTCTTGAAAAATCACTGCCCTAAGTTGAAAATTTTCCCTCTACGGTGCAACAGGACAACGGGATCTGACCCTAGAGTTAACGCCTTCTCCACCAGCTTCAATGCACTCCAAAGGGTGGAGTAGGAACTATCTCCAAGAATCAAGTAGAAGAACCAAGAAGAGCATATTTGAAGAAGATATGTGTGTGTTATGTCGTTTGGTTCTCCAATGGTGAATCTCTCCCTTACGCTAGCCTTGAGACAAGAAGAATGATATTTTAAGATGTTATAAGCTTCTTCTGCACCTCTTTGTATACAAAGAGAAGGAAGGAGGGGTGTGTGGTTAACGAAGGTAGAGAGTAGAGTGCAGCGTTGTGTGTATGTGTATTGAAAAAACCAACACACAATGGGTATATATATACAAAAAAATAAGAACATTAGGGGTACAATAACAATGGCAGTTAAAAACATGAATTTAAGAAACGTTGTTAACGTTATGGTAATAAAATGTAATAAAAACGGTGGACATTGCATAATAATGTTATCAATGTTTTGGAACAATCCCAACAAAGCGGACATGGCTACCATGTAACAAAGTTTTGGTTGCAATCACGTAACTCCTGCATTGTGTAACTTAGACATGTATTGGATACCGAGTTAAACTCAAACAAGAAGTAACCAGATCATAGAAAGCAAGAGGAAAGAGGAACTAAGGAAGAGCAACAAGTTTCGGATATTTCAGGTGGATTTGGAGCACAAAAGGTAAGTGGGAATGTTAAGACATGTATAAATTGGAAAGTGAATATATATACGTAATGGAAGAAGAAAGAAACATGGTGGTCGTGGCTATGGTTTTGATAGTGGTCTCTCATGCGTACGTTGTGTGAGATTTTATTGAAAAAGGATCATGTAAGTGTATAGATGAGCAATATACCAAGGCCACAATCTCTCTTATTCCATCTTTATGATTCAATCCACACAATGTGGTTTCTTACGTGGCTCACATTTCGTATGTGGTGTGCCATGTAATGCGAACACTTTAAAAATGTTGTTATTTAACAATGTTTATTTAGTTTTCTTAACGAAGAATAATGTCAGGAGGTTTTGAATGATATCATGGTAACATACTTTTGTAATAAATTTAATAAAGGTACGATGTACAATAATCTTTCTTCTCTTTATGAAAATTAAAGATGGATAGCAGTAAAGACGGTCACGAAAGACTCTACCTTACTGTAAAACCTTTTTTTTTTTTTAAATTAGACCGATCAGTTGATTTGATTGATTTAATTAGTGACTGGTCGGTTATTCGGTCCGATTCACTCTTAAAAATTAGTCCCTAATTGAATCAGTAAGAATCGGTCAAAATTGATTAATTGATGGATCGAATCGGACCATTACATCAGTGCGATTGATAATTGAACCAATCAAATCAATCAAACTGATGATGAATAAAACTTCCCATTCGTTGTTCGGTTCAAGTTTTTGTGTAAAACAATGGAAGAAAAGGTTGCTTGGACATGTTTAATTTTATTTAAACTTTAAACCATTAATATTATGTTAAAAATGGAAAAGGAAAGAGGAACCTTTACCAAACAAAGCCAATAAGATTCCAAAATTCTGGGCAGAGACAATCCCTCGCTTCGCTTCTCACCTTCCTCTTTGTCTTCTTACGGTTGTTGTGCTTCATCTTTCCATTTGAATTCCTAATCTCTGACTTCGATCCCTTTTGCTTCCATCCATCAATCTTTTTTTTTGTGCTGGTCAACACTCTGAAGAACAGGAGAGTCGCTGTGAAAACAGTTCCTGCTTCGTTTTCTTGGTACAACTCTCCATACTCCTTCCCTCTGTTTCCTTTCGTAGGAAAATCACGACTTTATATGAATTTGCCTTAGAGCTAGCTTAGTCAGAGTGACCCTTTTCATCTTGCTTTCATATAGTTCGTAATATGGGAATTCTAATGATCAGAACCTTGATAATAACTGCTTAGAGCTTGTAAAGAAATAGTTTTGAAGATATTCTTTTAGACTTATTTGAATTATGTGCTTATGTTGTTCCTGTGTCATTTAGGATTGTAAAATGAAGACACCGTTGTCGGAAATGCAGTGTTCATTTTGAAATCTTGTAAATTGGGGGTATCTTGGTGCTACTGAAGAGATTTCATTAATGGATTTGGATGGTGGAAGTACTTCATCTGATTCCACGGGAGTTCGTACTATTCCGATACATACAGGACGAAATAGAAGTAATTGGCGTCAGCACTTTCATTGCTTTCACTTTTTACTTCGTATTGGGTATAATTATATGATTGTGGCCATCAATTTTGTCTTGTTTTGTTGTCAGCTTTCTACCAGTTTACCCAACAAAGCCTTCCAGCTTGTAAACCTGTCCTCACACCAGCATGGGTAAGTGCAAATAGGCTACAACTGATATGTTTTCGGCTGAGGATAGTCTCTTTTTTTTTTAACGTTTATCTCAATCTTCTCATTATAAAAACATCCTTTGTTTATGGATCTTGAAGAAGTGTTTGTTTGGTAGGTTGTATCTATATTTTTGTTGATGGGTTTTACATTCGTTCCTGTTGGGCTCATCACTCTTCGACTTTCCCATAGTGTGAGTAGCATTTTTGCTTAATAATTTCTTAAAAAGATATCTCCTCTTTTCTTGCTATAAAATTTTTGGGCAGAATATTATTTAACGTTGTGTTGGTTTCTAGGTCATTGAGATTGTTGATCGCTATGATGCAGAATGTGTACCTGAGGCGTTTAAAGGCAACAAAGTTTCTTATATCAAAGATGACTCAATTTCCAAAAATTGTTCTCGGCCGTTGAAGGTGATGGTTTTTGTTGACGTTGCCTTTATGTCATATTGATTTTCTCCAATTTGTTCATGAATCAGTTATCTTTGAAGTATAAGGATATCTAGCTGGAATGTGTTGCTTAATCTTTCTCTTCAATTAAAAGTAGCCTTTGATGGTGATGTTCATAAACCTCTCAACAGCAGCTGTTATGAAGAAAATTTCAGTGTTGACACTTTTGCTTTACATGATTTGTCATGCAGGTGACCAAATATATGAAAGCCCCAATATACATATACTATCAGCTTGATAATTTCTATCAAAACCACCGTAGGTGAGTTTTTGTCTTTATTTCATGTGTCGTAGTCAGTCTATTGCCTTAATTTGGTTAAGAAGTTTTAGTTTTGTTCCTTCAGTTTTATCATTTATGTACTGTTGATAAAAGTGTTGGGCGAGCTAATAACACCTCATTTTCATTGAAGCAAACTATTGGGAAATATCCGCTGGGTATATTAAGACCATATTTGATTTGAAAAAAATCTTTTGATCCTAATACTGGTTCCTCTGAAAATTTTGTTTCCTGTTTTTTATCCCATTTACGATATGCAATTTCTGAGTGTTATTCCCAGCATTCCCAGATTCATGAATTTGTACATTGAAAACTTCTGAATCTTTTTCAGATACGTAAAGAGCAGAAGTGATCAGCAGCTCTTGCATGGGCTGAAGTACAACCACACAAGCTCCTGTGAACCCCAGCAATCTAATAATGGCCTACCTATTGTCCCTTGTGGGTTGATAGCGTGGAGCTTATTTAATGACACATATACATTTGTTCGTGGTGGTGTAGAATTAAGGATCAACAGGAAAAACATTGCATGGAAAAGTGACCGTGATCACAAATTTGGAAAGCAAGTATATCCCTTCAATTTCCAGAATGGGACTCTGATAGGTGGTGGAAAGCTGGATCAAGATGTTCCCGTAAGTGTTAATGGACTGGGACATGACATTATTGCACTTCTTATAATTTGAAAAAAAAATCTATTAATAAGTTCATAACAACTTAATTGCTGCAACATCCAAAAGAAATTACCTTGGAACAAGTTTTCACTTTCTTTTGTCTTTGAATGCCCACTCTGTTTTAAGAGATAATAGCCCCAAAATAGATTTCAAATTCCCCCTAGAGACCAGGACTCTGTATTTGCATGGCTCAACACTCTTTCCTATTTCCATTGTATTTACACTATTGTTTATTGAATCTATTATGCTCTTCAGTGGTATTTTGCGAGTTATCTTGATGAAACACGCTCTACCATGCCTGCATGCCCTTCAATTCTTTAAAGAGCTGACTAACCGGCAATAATTGTTTCTATAGATACTGCTGAAAAAGTATTGATTTCTCATCTATGATTTTATTTCTTTCCTTTTCATGCCTTTGGCTTTTGGTTGATTGTTTTTAACAGTTAAGCAATCAAGAGGATCTGATTGTATGGATGCGGACTGCTGCCCTTCCAAGCTTCCGGAAGTTATATGGGAGAATTGAAGAGGATTTAGAAGAAGATGATGTCATTGATGTCAAGCTGATGAATAACTATAATGCATACAGCTTTGGGGGAAAAAAGAAACTTGTTATTTCAACATCGAGTTGGTTGGGAGGGAGGAATGACTTCCTTGGGGTTGCCTGCATTTTTATTGGTTCTTCTTCTATAGTCATTGCAATTGCTTTCATATTGCTACACGTTAATAATCCAAGGTAATGGATTTGTACAAATATTACTCAAAATCTACATGTTTATTTGCCAACACAACTGAATGTTGAAACATTACTTTAAGCAATCTTCAGGCTGGTGATTGTTGAATTTGTTGTGGCATAACTTCCACCTACGGTATATCTGAAAAAATGATAAAAAGAACAATAACGAACCATCCTATACTTTTCATCTACAACACCATTGTAATTTTCTTATTTGAGATCGCGGAGTTTAGTTTTGGAACTGTGGTGACTGGTGTAATTCAGTTTGCCCACTGACTTTCTTTGAAAATATATTTGTGCAAAATGCTTATTTTATTGGGTCTGTCATGCACACCAAACTTATTTTTTATCTGCTACTAAAACTCTGTAGTCCACCTATGATGCATTTTGTTTTCAGACCATATGGAGACGCAGCATACATATCCTGGAATAGAAAAGGCACTTCTAGTTGAAGAAGGAGGTGTTATGTCCGATCAATCTTTCATGTTCATGTATAAAACTTCCTGACCTAGAGGTATATTTTGGAGAGCTACTGTGACACAGTTCTGAGTATATATCCTGTTGACTGTTGCAGCTAGTATTGCTAGGTTTTATTAACCAGAGATTATGGCAACTCTGAAAGAAGCCTCCTATGGCTAACTTAAGCCATTCACATGTATGCCAAGATGTTTCTTTAGAAGCGCGTTCCAGGAGTCAACTCCTTGAGGGAAGTAATCCGACAACATCTGCTTGTAGACTATCAAATTATGTAACGTATTCCGGGGAATTCTGAAGCCGTTTGAGCTTCGGGGACTAGTGAAGAGGAAGTTTGGATAGATGCTGGTGATGTATTTACAATGTTTACTGGTTACAGATTTTGTATTCACTTTTGTCTTCCAGTTAGAAGGGAAGACAGCGTATATGTGTAGTGGTTGGAATGTTGGATAGTAGGGTTGCTTGCTTCGTGGTGGCATTGAATATCGTAATTGCAGTTGATGAAACGTACTGGAATATTGATTGGGTGAGCTAGATGGCCTCTGGTCATCACATCATAAGTGACCTTTATTTCCATTTACTGCTGCAGGTCATATGTATATCTCGCGCAATACTTGAGGAATGATGATTCATGCTTGCCTGTTTCCTAGATTGCTGTTGATTATCTAATTCTATATGATAAAACTGTTAATTCAGGACGTAGCTAATCTGAATTGAAAAGATGAGCTAGCTACCTAATCAAAGTATCTGCATATGCAATTCGCATGAAAAAGGCCACAAAATATATTTCTATTACCCTTAGGCGTAAAGGGCACATTAGATTGTGTGAGAAAGGCCAAGTTAATTCTTTATGAAAAATTGAAGGGGGTTAATTTCGCGAACTTTCCGATTCGTTTATAGCAAACAAAAAATTAGAAAAATTAAAAGAACCAAAAATAAATCAACACTAAAAAATTTGGTAACGTAGTTCGGCACACTTTGCCTATGTCTGCGGGGCCTTCACCCAGCTTAATCACTTTCGTGAAAGTATAATAGAATTACCCAAGGTTTTACTGAGCCGACCGACTCAACCCTTGATACTATCACTCAACCTCAGTTCCCGTGAAAGAATTTCACGCCCAATAACACGACCAACTCGTGTTAACCTCGTCAGAGGATTTTTCAAACTATTTCTACTCAAAAACAAAGACAAATAAAATCAAGAACGCAACACTTCCAGATCTGAAATTCTTCACCCAAAATAGCCAAGTGGAAGCACCAACAATATATATACCGATCTCTGACAAAACCTTCTTTTTGCTGCAGACATCAATTAACTTAATTCACCCAGCAAAATATCAACCGCACATCACCCTTGAACTACTTGCTAGAGATAAAAATAACGTGACTATACTGCTGCAAAAACACCTCACAAAAATCAACTCAATCAAGAGATTAAAAAGGACCAACAATGTAGCAGCCAACCCAGCAATATACCCACACGTTTTTTACCAAAAACAGAAAATCAATCCACTGCTACCGCAATCATCAACACCTATCATGTAAGCTTCAAGATAATAACCTCATAATAGAAAAACAACAACAAGAAGAGGTTTTGCTACTGTCGTATGTATGATATTGGGAAAACATAATCAAAGACTTATCTACTTGCAAGCATCCGTGGAGAGGGGCATTTATTACTTGTATAAATATGCGTGAAAACCAAATAATACCAATAGGTCCAGGTCTTTTGGCTTTCAAGAGAGAATCTTATCTTCAACAAAAATATTCAATGTGGATATATAGAGGTGCACCAATACTCCAAAAAAATTGCCGCACAAAAACCCACTATATTAAAAACTCTACGCCCAATGTCACTTTAATAACATCCACCACAGATTTTTTTTCCCCGCAGCCCCTTCTTGGTTTTGTTTTTTTTTTCAACTTCCGTAATCACATAGGCTTTTTCCAAAACTAGGAGATATGCACTTATATGGATAGATTTCAAAGATTCCACCGAAAATAGAATGTATATCTTATATGTCCAATTTAAAATGTCAAAACTAAATAAGTAATATATAAAATATATTCTAACACAAGCTGTAACGAAACTCTCTGAAGATCGATCTTACCTATACCTTTCTCATCACTTTCAACAAAGAAAAGGCATGATATATTATTCAGCGACAAAGACTTGAGAAAAATCCGATTCCGTCGAGTGCATGTACTCCTTTAAAGAAATTCTCGTCTAGCACACATGTTTTACTACTCCAAGCCTGACTTCAACTTGCCACCTACCTGAGACAAGGCTCTTTCATGGTGAGAAAAGCTTTTAAAGTGGTCAAGAAATTACAAAAGTCGCCGCAAAAATCACATGATAATTTATCATAGAAGTTGAAGCTAATGATACCCATTTTTAATTGATGAGAAGGGAAGAAGAGGCATTTTTCGTTAGAATGAATACTCATACTCATGACTCGTAACCTTGTGATTATTTGATGAGCAGAAGCTTCAATATCCTGACGATGATCTAAGAAACAAAGGCTACTATTAGGACACAGATACGAACCCAAGATGCCACTTGCTATAGGAAAAGGAATAAGAATTTAGTGTGCAGCGATTATAGATTATATTCACGACTTTGTTGAACATGAAAAGTGGTTGATTGTATAAACCACATATTGGAGAATTTGTGATAGCTTCTTTATCAGACATACTTATCTTGCGTCATATCATATCCTCTCTTATTCTCTCCTCCTGTTAGCTGCCACCAATCACCTCCATACCTTATCCTCTCCTTTGGCATCTCGTTCAATTTTCTACACAAACTTCTTTTCTTACAAAAAATATCTCACTTTTTCATACTCACCAACTTCTCTTTTCTTCATTTACGTTAGAACTAGATTATATATGCTCCTCAAGTTGCCAAATTTTCAATTCCACTTTACTTGTGCACATATATTCAAATCTTTATATAACAACTTTGAGAGCAATATGTTATATATTTTCCACCGAAGAATATATTCCAAATGTTACATATTTATGCACTTGATTAAAAATCATGATTTAATTCTATAATAACTAGGAGTTATGCTCTTAGTTTTATTTTGTACATCTAGAATATCAAATTTTAAATCATGATGAAGAAATAGTCCTTTAACATCCGACATTAGTAAATATGGATTTTTCATTTTTTTCTGATGTATTTTTATTTTTATTTGACACATTATATGGTGAAATACAGGTAATATGAACAATATACATTATACAATCAAATGTTGCCAATATGACAATCTAACTAAATTTTTAATCTTGACAAAACCTATTAATCTTAGTTAAAATCAACAATTTAAGATAACTATAATAAATTATTAATTTGATTTTGATATAATTAGTTCATGTAAAGTTTAAAAAATGAGTTGAGTTATCATATTACTAATATTTGATTGATTTTTGTATAATATTTATGTCATTTTTTATTAAAGTTTGAAAGAGGAGAATTTAATAAATATATAAAATTATAATGTTTTCAATAATTGTAAAAATTAACAAATTTTTTAAAAATTACTTAAGATATAAGAGAATATTTTTACTCTATAAACGATTGTGGTAATTATAATTTGACATAATTACAGAAGTAGATTATAAAATGAAATGCATCGCAAAAATAATGTTACTGTACTTATAATTATAATTATAATTATAATGTTAGAATCATAATTGCCGTTTAGACTTTAAAGCTAGCAATAAAAAAGCTTTCGAAAGGTTTCCGTTCACACCCTGACCCATCTACAATTTACTCTTCCCCTTCTCTATTTCTTGGATCTACCGACGACAAGACAACAAATACGAAATGAGAGCTGTCCTCTATTTGTTGGATCTGTGTGTCTGCAGGTGTTGTATGCATCTATCTATCCACTTTGTCATGCCTGGCTTCCCTGACTTGCATGCAACTATACGTCCTAGTTATCATGCCTTCAATGTGACTTAAAGTATCTCTCTCACTTCATGTTTCCAGAACCGAATGATGTGTTTCCCGCAATTAATATTCTCAATTCTCATCCGATGTAAACATGTTCTAATAAACATATTCTCCCGTATGATATCTTAAAAGTGATCGATTTTTTTTTCTTTCCCGCTGTAATATAAAAGAATTCCTCATGTTTTTTTTTTTTTCAGTAGAATGTGTTAAGTGATCGATTCATCACAATAGTTTAAGTTTAAGTTGTTATGCGAAGCTAATTTAATTAATTTTATATATTCACTAACATAGTATTTTAAGACAGAAATGTCTGTTATCTGATAAAGGAATTCCAAATTATTCAGAATGACTATAGGCTGATTCTGAATAGAATGTATGCTTGCCTTCTGTATAAAACGAAAATCAAAAGAATTGTCATTTATAAATTTCAATTCATATTAATACCTAACCTTACCGATTTTAGATGTAATGTGGCGCACGGAGATGCGGCAGATTACAGGTTGCAGTTCCAAGTTATTGACGCATGTGTTTTGCGGCCAAATTAGAAGTCAATGGTCGTCTATCCTGAAAGTGGGTCATTGAATAATTTTGCTAACCTTATCCGCTCTAATCAAGAGAAACTACATATTTTGCATAAGCAAAAAGAAATTGAGATAAGAAGCATTAGAGACCTTGGTTGCTTGCATCTTCTCCCGTTAAATTCTCTTTCGTCCTAGTTCGTGACTGCAATTTCTTTCCTAGCTCTCATACAATCAATGTTCTAAATTATATTCTGTCACATAAATTGCATGGTCATGTCGACATGTTTTGTTAGGTTAAGGTTTCAAAACATAATGATGCATATATTTTTATTAGAATTATGTGGTTTCTAAGTTATTGCTAAAAATTGAGCTGAGCTTTAAAACAGTTTGGATATGTTTGGAAAATCCAGTCGAACACATGGGTTCAGAATGGTCGATCAGTTTTGATATGTTTTGGAGTGGGAACAAATCAAGTGGCAATTTGTTATTAAGACGAACCTAAAAATTGTGGAACTGGTAACATTTTCTTTACTTGCCACAAGTGCGGTTTGATGATCCTTTCGACGATTCTGTTATTTGGCAACTTGTAATTTGTCAAGTTGGCATTCCAAAATGCTCGATTAGGCAATCAAAGCGAAAACCACCCAATGCTTTAATTTCAGGGTAAGGTTGCCTGGAGAGCGTCTCTTCACGGGGCTACAAGTGGTGATGTCTCGATCGAGCTCAACCCTCGTAGACATTAATACATTGAGGGATAAGTTAATAGGAATGGATAGGCTCTGAATTATCTGCCCAACTTCTTCAATACAGCCAACATAAATCTGATCATGTTTTTTGTAATTTCGTGTATTTTAAAAAAATGTTTATAATATATCTAAGCTTTTATGCATGTATTGAAAAATATATTTATTGTGAGTTTAATTCATCTTAAGTTTCTTTTATATTTCAGAGAAAAGTTTAAGCAAAATTATCAAAGAGTTCCTTGTAGCTGTAATCAATACAAATGTTGTATTTTTATAATAATATTTACAGAAATATTAATGGAAAATTAAGAGCTTTATGCGTAACAAATAGATATGGAAATAAATTAAAAGGATAAAACTTGAGTTTATGGAAAAAAATATATCTTAGCTTATTTGATGAAATGAAAATGAGATCCATTTCTTATTTGATTTTGGAGTGGTGTGTGTAAGTAGTCAACCTATTTCTTCTAAGTGACCATATTGTTTGGTTTTACCTTATTTTCCTTGAAAATTAGATTTGTATAAAAGTAGAATTATGGTGAAAGATGATGTTTTTTTTGGTAAATAGTGAAAGATGATGTTTGTAATATTATCTTCCAAAAAATCACTCAGTTTGTTGATTTAGGTTCACTTTAAATCACAAATATTGCATTATCATCACCGATTTAGGTTCACTTTAAATCACAAATATTGCATTATCATGACCGTCATCAACATCTAGCTGAAATCTCGTTGAGCCGCAGAATTTGAGAAAACGGATATTCTTTCATTGAAAATGGCATTTTTTCAAGAAAAATCTAACTAGCAACAAAAACTAATTGTTACCTGGCTAGTTATTTCCATGTTCTCTTCTCAGTCTGAAACATGTTTTGGAAACACAGATGGTCCACGAAACTAAATTATTAAATGCTAGTTCACATGTTTAGTTGAATCGTCAAAGCACAAAAGTTAGAAATTAAAAGGAAAAATAAAAAGAGGTTGTTAGAATTAGACCACAGGATCCCATGTACATTCACAAGCGATATGACTCCAAATCCTTTATCATACACACCTTTTTCTTTTCATAATATTAGCATGCTCTTAATGGCTGGTAACAAAAACAGTGGTAATAACGTGGCACGACTCAACTCAAAACGGACCAACTATAAAATATTTTTGGACTCAATAATAATAGGTAGTTAAAAGATCAAAGGTTTTTAATTTCATGCATTATAGGTAGTAGCCACTACTCTTGGTGAGTGGAGAACGGTGGGTATGTCCTGAAAAAGCTTTACCAATTTCACTCACTTTCCATCGTTCTTTATGACCATATGTTAAGCTTTAACGAAAAGAAGGTCGCCAAAACTAAATAATTATACCCAAGTAGCTGTTCTCCCTTTTTTATGCGGCTTGGATCGATTCACAAGTGCAAGCAGCTGTTTACGCATTGATGAATTTAATGCAAATCATGACTTGTTATCGATAAAAGTTGGAAATTCCATTAATTATAATTCAAATAACCTAATTAAACTACTAAAACAAAATTTTATATGCTAATTTTCGATGATCCAAAGATGAAGGATACTATATGCACCTCATAACTTGCTGAATCATGCACATAGTTTTGCGGTGGAAGTGAACATTTAGAATATATTTTATGTATTAACTAAAAAGAATATGTTTAATGAGCTTAATTATAATTATTCGTTCAATGTTTCAACATGTAATACTTTCTTTTATTATATGATTATATCTAAGAGGCAATAAGCAATTTCTGATTAAATTGGAGAAATTATAGTATTAGCCGAGGAGTTCAGATCTCCTATCCAATATTATGGTGTCTTATTGTGTCTAATAAATCTCAGTCATCCATTCATGTGGGACCTGTATAGGACCTGCGTGGGGCTCGAAAAATAAATAGTTGAGATTTCATGAGACAAAATAAGACAGAGTAAAACTGGACAGAAGATTTGAAATTTTAGCCGAGCGCAATGCATAAAGAAAAAGGGCAAAAACAAAGGGATTGCTTTTGATACCGTCAATCTGAAAATCTCATCTATCTAATCAAGCTCATTTAGTTTGGAATCTAACCTTTTGTTTGTTATTAACAAAAGTCGAATTAGAGTATAGAGTGAAAATTAAATAATAAATAAAGAATCTTAGTAATATAAAGTATAACAAAGTCATTATCTTAAAAGTCTAGACCATTCTGTCCTAAGTTGGAGCTTCCATGCTCTCCAAACTCTTTAAATCCTGCACCACTCATAATTCTCCACTTTAAACTACACACGTCCAAGCTGAAAAAAGAAGTTTAGAAATGGTATAGTTCCTCACTCCTTTTCATTTTTCCCTTCAACTCCTTTTTCCTTCTTCAAACTCTCTTCTTTGGTTAGCTTGTTTTTATTTCTCTCACTAATTAAGTCCCCATCATGACTTTCTTCTATAGGATCAAGAACAGCAGGTCCCCAAATGGGATGGTTATGTTGATTGGAGGAACAGAACTGCAGTTCAAGGTCGCCATGGAGGCATGCTTGCTGCTTACTTCGTTTTGGGTCTGTGTTAACTTTTTCTAGAAGTTGGAATCTTTTTGACAATTTCTGCCTTTCTGTGAATTAGAAATGGTAATTCTCTTGATAATTCGCCCTTTGTAACATGATTTGGTGAATTTGGCATGTAGTCGTGGAGATATTGGAAAACCTGGCGTTCTTGGCAAATGCAAGCAATTTGGTGATATATCTGTCCAAGTACGTGAACCTATCTCCAACAAAATCAGCCAATAACGTAACGAATTTCATGGGAACTGCTTTTCTTTTGGCTCTTCTCGGTGGTTTCCTGTCAGATGCTTTTTTTACAACTTATCAAATCTATCTGATAAGCGCAGCAGTTGAACTCCTGGTAATTTTCTGTGTCTCTTTTATGATTATTTCCCTTTTTGGATTTGTTAAACAAAGCCTCCCTAGTTTAATGTTGTCAGTGGAGAGAGTGAGGCTTGAATCTAATGCTCTTGAATTTTTTCCTGAAATGGGAAATCTTCATATTCTCAATACAAAACCAATTACGTTATAGGAAAATCTTCATATTCTCAATACAAAACCAATTACGTTATATATATGTGTATATATATATATATATAGATATTAACAAAAAAAAAAAAAAAGAAAACCTGAACCTGTCACATGATCAATCCCAAGTCTTAACAAATTCTGATATGATTTTTAACTCAGCGTCAGGGAAAAGGTAGATGTGTATGTAGAAGACACGTTTTCAATCTTACTGAAAAGACCAAATCCCAGTAAAAACTGCAATCATGCGTCATGCTCACATCACTAGTTCTACGCTGAAGCTAAAAACCGACCTGTTTCTCTCTTCTTGCAATTCAGTTTGTGTGTGAATGACGGTTTCCCTCACTTGCAGGGATTAGATCTTCTGTCTAATTTTACTCTATCTTATTCTGTCTCATAAAATCTCAATTATTTATTTTGCGAGTCTCATATGGGTTTTATATGAAACCTACATAAATAAACGATTGAGATTTATTAAACACAATAAGACATTACAATATTAAACAGGAGATCTCAACTCTCACCTTCATGCATCGACTTTGCAGAAGCAAAGTGCTTTCGTTTTGGTTTTTGCTTTATTATTTTTACCAGCTTTTTCTGTTTTACACACACGGGCATCGAAAGACAAAACTGAAAAGGGAAAGGGAGGTAATTATGTGAAGGTTACCCACGGCTACGGTGGACAGTAACGAGCTAGCCAATGGTTAACTTATAGAGAGGGACTTGCCTTGCCCATGAGTTTTAAGGATCGTTTCGTACGAACAAGGCAAAGCCATGATTGGTCCAGTTCTTGCTTTTACACAGTTGCGTGGATTTCTAGGATCATTTTTTTTACATGGGAAAACAAAAAAATAAAAAACCAAAATACAAATCAAACTAGCGCAGGCCTCGGCGGTACAGCATGCCCTGTCGGTCTTGCTGGAGGAGTTCCACAAAATGCTGTCTTTTCTCTTTTAACCATTTCTATGGATGAATCAAATTAAAATGTGAGAAAAAATGGGGATTTTCTTTTATATACTTTTTATTCATAAAAGAAATAATAAATTTGTATTATAGGGTGGATGATATTAGAATTAGCAATTTACTATGATGATGGAGGGCCTACAGTGACTGTGTGGGGGTGGGACCAAGAGGAAGAAGATAAACTTATCTGTTTTCTCAATATCTGGTTTGTCTTTTATTGTTGTTGCCTTTTCTATAAACATCATGTCTATTTATAGGAACAAGATCCTCTGTCTAATTTTATGGTGTTTTATTGTGTCCAGTGAATCTCAGTCATTTATTTATGCAGGCTCTATATTTATTTATGTGGAGCCCACGCGAAGCCCGTATAAATAAATAGCTGAGATTCACTCAACACGATAAGACACCATAAAATTGGACAGAAAATTTAAACTCCTATTTATAATAGTGCCACCAAATCATGGGCATGTTATATATGGTGCGGGTAATCTTTGATCCAAATCATGACATGTGGAACCTTAGTATAAGTCTCAAATAAGGTTCAGCCAACGTAAGCCCACATAGCCCTATTATCTGTACAAGACAATTGGGAACTTGTCAGCTTTATATTTGACTTTTCGGCATCAATCTCCATCTGTACCTTAATCTAGTCAATCAGTTTCGGATACGAGGAGGAGTTGATTGGCATAAATAGAGTTACAGTTTACAATGCGACATCTTTTTTAAGTGATAACGATTAAGGGAGTACTCTTTTTTTGGCAAATAATACAGCACCTACTTAATGTTATACTAATCTGACTTTACTAACAAATTTGTCACATTCTATTTGAAACATGTTATCATTCCAACTTATGTGGTTAGTAGTAATTGCCAGCTTCATTTACTTATCAACGTTTAAATCTAAGTGGAACTGAAATGGAAAATTTTTTCTGGCTATATACTCGCACCGTCAGACTTTGTTCATTTTGCTTGCAATATGGTTAGACTTTCGACTTCTTTTATTTGTCATTTATGAAATTTTAACGTAACAGGGTTTGGTCATACTGACTGTGCAAGCTCGATCTCATTCTTTGAAGCCAACACGATGCGACCCCATAATTCCTTGCCAGGAAGTACAGGGTGCAAAAGCTGCGATGTTGTTCATAGGACTTTACCTGGTGGCGCTTGGCGTTGGAGGTATAAAGGGCTCCCTACCAGCACACGGCGCAGAACAGTTCGACGAGAACACTCCTCAGGGAAGGAAACAGAGATCAACCTTCTTCAATTACTTCGTCTTTTGCCTGTCCTGTGGAGGCCTAATTGCTGTGACTTTCGTCGTCTGGATTGAAGATAACAAAGGATGGGAATGGGGCTTTGGGATCTCTACCATCGCAATACTTGTGTCTATTCTTGTCTTCCTCTCTGGTTCAGCCACTTACAGAAACAAGATACCATCTGGAAGTCCTCTGACGACCATTTCTAAGGTAAGTGGTGGAGTTTCTTTCAAGACCTTTGCTTTGAAAGCATTCTTGGAATTGACAACACTGTGGATTTTATCAAACAGGTTTTGCTTGCAGCATTGATAAACACCTGCATTAGTACAACTCCAAGCAATGCAGTTATGAACATGTCTTCAAGCCCTTCTGATTCAATCCACACCAGTAAGGAAGTAGATGAGCATTCGAAACCAACAAAAAGCCTCAGATGCCTTAACCGAGTGATGGTGAAAAAGCCGATGCACTCAGCTCTAGAATGCACAGTTCAGCAAGTGGAAGAAGTGAAGATCGTGATTAAAATTCTCCCTATATTTGCCTGCACAATCATGCTTAATTGCTGTCTAGCTCAGCTTTCAACATTTTCTGTACAGCAAGCTGCAACCATGGACACCAAGCTCGGGTCCTTGACAGTCCCACCCGCATCCCTACCCATTTTCCCTGTGGTTTTTATTATGATCCTAGCACCAATTTATGACCATTTTATCATTCCATTCTCTAGGAAAGTAACAAAAACTGAAATGGGCATCACACACCTGCAAAGAATTGGCATTGGCTTAGTTCTTTCTATATTAGCCATGGCAGTGGCAGCTCTTGTTGAGATCAAACGGAAGAGAGTTGCCGCACAGTCGAACCTACAAAACTCAGCGAAGCCATTGCCAATTACCTTCCTCTGGATTGCTTTTCAATACTTGTTCCTGGGATCTGCTGATCTTTTCACATTGGCAGGGTTGTTAGAATTTTTCTTCACCGAGGCATCTTCAAGCATGAGATCATTGGCTACCTCCCTTTCTTGGGCCTCCTTAGCCATGGGCTATTACCTGAGCACGGTAATTGTATCAGTAGTTAACCATGTAACAGGTAGTTTCAACCACAAACCATGGCTCTCCGGCACTACCTTAAATCACTATCGTCTGGAAAGATTCTACTGGTTGCTTTGTGTCCTCAGTGCTATGAATTTCTTACACTACCTTTTCTGGGCCAACAAGTACAAGTGCAGATCAGTAAGTGGCAACATGTAGATAAGTGACCTGTCCATAATCCCATTAAGTGGTCATATCCAGTATCTCAACAAAACAACTTCTGGGCTATATATAAGTATAAAGCTCCAACTTCCATTCACTACTGTAGTTCAAACAATTTTTGAGAAGGCAATGATCCATACATCCATCCAGTCCAAGTGGCAAGAACAAAGTACATGAGTTTAGCCTACTTTGTTTGTTACCAACTATTGTCGTGAAATAGCAGTGGAAGTTATGAAGTTTACTAAGTTGGAAATTTGTCTCAGCTTGTAAAGCTCAGCAAGTATCAACATAAAAGCAACCATTAAATAGCTTGCGCTGGACACTGATGTTAAAACAATTGGTGACGGAACAAACCAAATATGATCGTAAAATTTACAAACAATAAACATACATATCCTTATAACAAAGGTCCAAGGTGGGGGGTGTAGCTCAGATGGTAGAGCGCTCGCTTAGCATGCGAGAGGTACAGGAATCGATACCCCGCATCTCCACTGAAGGCATTGTTTTGTTTGTAAACTCTTCAAAGACTTTCAATTTCAGACTTTATTATCCAAAGTGACCAAGGCCAAAAGAATTTATATGTTATAATTGACGTTGTTGATTCAATCAAAAATTATGATGGAGCGAAATTGAACAAATATTGGCATTTTGCTAATGAATCACAAAGGACACGAATGATCCTTTTCTTTAATTTGTTTTAAGGACACCATTTTATCCCAAAAAAAAAAAACCCTTGTAACTTGGGACTTTCTAAAATGAAAATCCACACTTGGCAAATAAAAGCTAAGCTAGAATAGAGACTGAGGTGGCATATCCAGTTAACATCAATCGTTATCTAGTGATCACCCAATAAACTATAGAACAAAATTGCCTGAAGTACATGATGAAAATAAATAGGCTGTATAAGGTTTTAGGTTTTTTTTACAGGAAACGGAAGAATTCGCAATCGTTATCCTTTAGATGCGCACTGGATAAATCTTTAAATTGAAGCAATAGTGTAACATCCCACCCCCTACTGGAAGGGTAAAATGGTCAATTTGACATAGGATGAGATAGATCGGAATGATTTAGGACTGGTCATGCATACTAGGATTGGTACACAGTCTCAATTGTGCACATGAAATTACTGGACATGCATACATGACATTCCCGGTTTTTGTGCCTAAGGCAATT
>JANITX010000003.1:22565796-22576900 GCA_027564395.1 Erythroxylum ulei
GTTCATTCTTACAACTTTAACACTTAACTTCATTTAACCTATGCCATACAAATCCTACTAACCTTGACATAGATAAATTACTTCAAAATTAATCTATCAAATCTCATAATTCATTTAAATCATGCTTAATTCATCAAGAAAATTTCGGGGGCCAACACCAATACTTTAGCTCCCTTGAAGCATTTCCATAAATTCTGCAACTTTATCTTTAGCTAATAACTAATAGGCTGTTTGAAACCTTTGAATTGAATTCATTAACGAATTAGATTCAGTTACATTAATGAGATTGAATTAAATTCAATTTACACTGTTTGGAACAAACTCAGTAATATTAGAAATAAATTCAATTACACTGTTTGGAATGAGAATGAATATAGTGAGGAATGAAAAATCAATATTATTATTATTATTATAATGTTTGGTTAAGAGGAAGGAATAATTACTATTACCATTAACAATAGTTAATTTATAAAAAATATTGAGAAATAAAAATTTATTATATTTTAATTAATTAATTAACCATATTTTAATTACTTATATTATAATTAATCAATTACAATATATTGATTAATTAAAATATTGCAATTAATTTTAATTAATTATATTGTAATTAATTACAATATTTTAATTAATGAATGAAATATATTTTAATTAATTATATTGTTGTTACTTAATTATTAATAATATTTTAATTAATGGTCTTTGAAATCCAATCACGTGAAGCATAAGAAAGTGGAAAGTGAAGTAGTTCAAAGAATGAAAGAGCAAGACGCTACTTTTGAATGGCATAGAGTGATTTTTGATAAAAAAAAATATAGGGCAAAGAATTATACTCAATAAAAAGCTACAATAAATATATAAACTTTGATGAATATCCGGTTATAAATTCACAGCAAACAACAATTTTTTATTCAAATGTGTCTTTCTCAAGTTTCAATGTAATTGAATTCCTATACTTAGAGAAGTGAATTCAATTAAAAAAAGAGATAGATTTCAATCACATACATGAATTGAATTCATCCCATTTTTATGTTTCCAAACAGCTGAATTGAATTGAATTGAATTTGCTCCTTTTCAAACACCCCCTAAGTCCTACAGAGAAAACGGCCCGGAGTCCTCCCCGCAGGCCCGACTAAAAGGGCCTCCCTGGTTTTGATCTTCCGATCAGCTCATCGTCTCAACTCACGTTTCCGTTAAGGCGTTAACTGTTTTTTTTTTGTCTCTCGTAGGCTTCAAATCTCTTGCATTCTTAATCAGAGATGCTAACTGGTGCTGTGAAATCAATTCACTTTCTCATTTAAACGTCTTGGTAGTGCAAGTTAACGATATTGCAAGTGCCCATTACCTTTCTGTATGTTGTTCATTCGTTCTCGAGTTCGGTGTTTGATAATCAATCTTTAAGTGGATCATCTTACTTTTTCTGCAAATATCCTGTCTTTTATATATATATATATATATATAAGCTATCATTTTGGATTGGATGTTGCAGAAAGAATCAATGAATTTTTTGATGCGATCGACCACCACACACCATGTACCGGCGGATCGGATTCCTGTACACGACTCCCCTGTAGAGACTGTTTATTCTTCCAAAACCAAAGCCACTGTGGATGGTCTTATTGCAGACGACCTATTTCCTCATTCTCCTGTACCTGAAGTGATTAATGAAGATTTGGATGAAAGTGGAAATGATAAGTTTGCAGGGTCTACTGCAAAGGAGTCCCTTCCTGTGGGGGACCACTTGGATGTTCCTGAAGAAGAAGGAACTATCATCATTCCAATCAGTACTTTCCTAACTTCACATTATACCATACTTTTGGTTATTATCTTTCATCTTGGGATCATTCGCACACAGAGTAGAGGACCATTGCTTTGATATTGTTCTTGGCATTGAAATCCGTTACCTGTCCTCATGTTAGAGTTCATGGAGACACAAGATATATAGTTATGTTCTTTTGATTCAAGTTGCTGTTTTAGAATCTGTGCTATTGGATGATGCATTCACTGGAACTGTTTTCATTATACATTCTCGACCTCACCGAGTTAAACCATGGAAAGTGCAACGTTTATATTGATCAAACTCTTACTTTGATGCTCCTGCTTATTTGTTTGAAGGAAGGAAGTTGATGCCAGGCATGTCCTTTGGTTTTCTCATGGATAATTTGATTCCGTTTTACTTGAATTGCAATTTGTAGACTTTGCTTTTAATTTAAATTCTTGATTTTGGAGGTTGAATTTTGTAAAATATATCCAGTCACAAGTTAATATTGTGAATGTCTTTTTCACTTGCTGAGTAGGGTTCTTTTTACATATTAGGACTCCATGGTTTTCCAATTATTATATCTAGTTTAGGCATGCTAATGGTTGGTAACTCATTTGAAGGGGAACTTCCAGAGACATGGAACGATGCAGCAGATATCGATTCATTACGCTCCCTTGATCGCTCGTTTATTTTCCCAGGTACCTTTATTTACCTATGATCTTGTTTCTTATGGTTCTGACATGCATGAATCATGTACATGATGGACGCAGATATCTCATTGTTGGAAATCCGATTGTTACTCCAATTACAGGTGAACAGGTTCATATCATTGCATGTTTGTTAGCTAATCAACAGGATACAGAAATCATTACTCCGTTTAAAGTTGCAGCAGTATTGTCTAAAAATGGGATGGGAGAGAACTTTGAAAGACAGAATGAACTTGTAAAAGATGGAAAAGATCAAGTATCTGGAGAGGAAGAAGTGACTTTGAATAGTCAACAATTTCTTGAACCAAATGACAGCAGCCCATCTAATCTGCAAAGTGAACCACAAAAGAATATATCTGCTAGTGAATCTATTCTTAGAATGGAAGGTCACAAAAGACAGACAGAGACATTGTTGCAGAGATTTACAAACTCCCATTTTTTTGTTAGGATTGCAGAATCAAGTGAGCTACTTTGGTCAAAAAGAAGTTGTATTGATCCAGAAGGTAATCAGAAACCCACTGCAAATGCAACCAGAAAAGCTTCAAAAGAAATTTCCCAACTTAGTGCTCTTATTGACAGAGGTGATTTTGATGCACACCTCTATGGTGGAGCAGCAAGGAACAAAATTAGCAGCTTTTCTCTTTCAAATGGAGACATAGTGGTATGTTTCCTTGGCCAATATATTTGACTGGACAAATTTGGTTTGACTGGAAATATTTGGTAGCTAGGTTCGCTGATTAAATGATCATTATGTTGCAATAGTACTTTCTCTATACAAAATTTTGGCGAGTTGTTTAGTTGATTCTCAATCCATTTGTTTGTTTGGAAGGATGCAGGTACTTTTACAAGTTAATATTGGTGCTAGTTTTTTTAAAGACCCAGTCATTGAGATTATTCAGTTTGAGAAAAACATGCACAAAAATGTGTCTGTTGAAGATAATGACAATTTGAATTACATTGACTATGATCCATATGGAGAGTTGTTAAAATGGCTGCTTCCATTAGAGAACACGCTTCCTGCTGCAGCACGTTCTTTGCCTCCTCTCCATCTAGGTTCTGGTCCAGGAATTGGTGGGACATCTCAGAAACCTATGTCTACTAGCTCTCAGCTCTTATCTCATTTTAGAAGTTACTCCATGTCATCACTGCCGCAAAATACTCTTCCACCTATGCAAAATGTTAAAGCCCTAAGTTCTAAGCATAGTTTTGACTTAGATGACTGGGGGCAGTATTCGACTCAGAAGTTATGGAAGAGTCACAGAACTGGGAGTGAAGGGTATTTATCATTCCGCGGTGTATCTTTAGAGCGTGAACGATTTTCAGTTCGTTGTGGGTTGCAGGGGATATTTACTCCAGGAAGAAGGTGGAGGAGGAAAGTTGAAATAATTCAACCTCTAGAAATTCATTCTTTTGCTGCTGATTGTAACACAGATGACCTTGTTTGTGTTCAGATAAAGGTGTGCACTTCACACTTATTAGTTGAATCAATGCAGTTCTAATCTATTTGCATGCTTATTACGATGTACCTATTACTTCTTTTTAAGTTAATTGCTTTTTTCAATTGTTGTGCAGAATGTGTCTCCAGAGCATACACCTGATATTATCATGTATATAGATGCTATAACTATTGTTTTTGAAGAAGCTGCAAAGAGTGGGCCACCTTCATCATTGCCACTTGCATGCATTGAAGCAGGAGATGGCCACTCTTTACCCAATCTACCCCTCAGGTGTTGTTCACTCTGTCTAAAATATACTCAGTAGATGTTCTTAATTTTCAGCAACTTAATTCTTTTTTATTTTCAAATAATGCACTCAGGTAATAAATCATAAATTTCTAAGTTATTTCTGCAGCCTTCTATGGGTAACTTTTTTTGAATATGAAGCAATTCCGTTTTACATTAATGAGAACTAACTGAATTTACCAATGATTTTTGCATTCAGTTTACTTACCTATATGAAGGCACTTGTTCATACTATCTTGATAGGTAGATTTTACTAATATAAAATTAATGGTTTCGTATCAGCTAAAATTGTTGAACTCATGAGTTGAACAATGCTTGTGGGAGCATGCCTACAGTAACCTGAGGATGCAAAGGCTACTCATCCATCACAATTATTTCTTTTTCTTTCTTGCATTTGAAGAGGTGAATAGTACTTTCTCGACATTTAGAATATAGGACCTCAAAATGTACCTTAAGTACATCAATTCCACATAGTGAAATTGGACAGCATCAAAAGACTGTTTGCATGTGCAGCAGGAGATCAAGTTATTTTCTTTCCTTTTTGGGATTAGAAAAGATTATTTTTTATAATTTATTACTCTAATTTTGTGTAGGTTGCTCAAGTTTTCAAATTTATATTTTAGAGCACATATCTCTCATTAAACAAGATAGTGCTATATTCCCATGTACTATCTTGTTTGATAAGAGTACTCTGCAAGTAGAATGCGCCTCTATTGAGTTTGTGGGTGCAAAAAATATATTAGTTTATCATTAACGGACTTCTCATGGCAGGAGAGGTGAAGAGCACTCTTTTATACTTAAGCCAACATCCTCTACATGGAAAAATCTCAAGGTCCAGGGTGAAAAAAATTCCCCATCTTCAGGCTTACGTATTGCAACCAATATTACTGAAGGAAGGAAAAGTTCGACCAATGTTGATCAGTATGCAATTATGGTATCTTGTCATTGTAATTACACGGGTAATTGTGGTTTTCTTTGTTTTCTATGCTGTCCAAATTATAGCAAGTTCTTAACCTTGAGTTATTTTCATTGCTCCTGTGTCAAATGTAGAGTCGAGGTTGTTTTTCAAGCAACCAACTAGTTGGCGACCACGCATCTCAAGAGATCTCATGATCTGTGTTGCATCTGAAATATCAGAAAGATCGCAAGCACCTAATGAAAGAGTCTCTCAGCTTCCAGTTCAGGTTTCTTTTATGCTTCTGTTTTGTCCTGTTTTATACATACTTGCTATTTATTCAATTTATTCATTGTTTACTTTATTCAACTTGTCAGATTTTAACTCTCCAGGCCTCAAATTTGACATCTGAAGATCTAACTCTGACAGTTCTCGCCCCCACCTCATTTATTTCTCCTTCATTGGGGTCCTTGGGTTCTTCTCCATTGACTCCTGTGAGCCCATTTGTTAGTTTGCTCCAGTCTACAGGTACAATTACCATTGATGTGATGCAGAGGCTTAGGTCAGCAACTCATTCATCAGAGAATCATAAAAATCATGATGGTAGTGGAGCTCAATCTGTTTCTTTCAATGAGCAGTTTTCTCCCATATCTGATGTTATACCAATCAGTGGTGTGGGTTGCACACATCTGTGGCTCCAGAGTAGAGTTCCCTTAGGGTAATGCGTTATTCTTTTTCATTGATTTCCTTTTTTGGGGTCTGATTGCACAGATGATTATGACCTTTAGTGGTTGCATCAGGTGTGTTCCTGCTCAATCTACCTCTTCTATCAAGCTTGAGCTACTTCCTTTGACTGATGGGATAATTACACTGGATACATTACAGATTCATGTTAAGGAGAAAGGTATGGCCCTTTCATATACATATCTATTTCATCAATATTTGGATTGTGAACTAGACGTTTTCTGCTTTGAAGTGCAATTTTGTGAGCATTATACAGAGCTAGAAGATAGTGGGACTAGCCAGACAATAGCTCTTATCCTTCCGACACGAGCTGGCGTTATTTGTTGTCATAATGAATATCTTTTACTTGCTGTCTCATGGACAAGATGTTGTTATACCATGTCATACTGATTACCCATGTTCATGTGCCTTTGTTCCTCTTGCAGAGGGACTGCAAAAGGTCAGCAGTTCTAAAGTGCAACTTATCTCTGTTTGCAGGCCTCACATATACTCCAGAGCACTCCTTGAAGATAAACGCAACTTCCGGCATTTGCACAGGGATTATATAGGGTGGTTTTGGTGTATTATGTGTGACAGAGTTCAAACCTCAATTGTTTGAAAGAGATTCAAAGGGATGAGTGGACATGTAGCAACTTCTTGTTTCCACCGCTCACCTGAATGAAATGGAATGGTTATGTTGATGTGATGTTTATAAGAAATATAGCCTCGTGTCACGTAAATTAGAAATTCGATTGGTCCCTGTTTGTTAGATATAACCCGCAATGGGAAAATGAAAAGATCATGTTCTATTGTAGATTTTTCCAATTGTGAAATTATAAGCATATAGAAAGTGTTTTTGCTCTTAATTGTTTGTGAAACATTCAAAACCTATGATTTGCTTTTTCCAATTGATTCTTTTGGGATCCGTTTCATGATTTGCATTTTCAGTTTATGAAGAACTTGTTTCCACGACCTCTGCATATTATGTTTCTGCTTCCAATGTGCTTTGGTTCATTTATTTTTTTGGAAAATGAATAAATGGTAATACAACATTACAATGAGTTTTAAGCTATTAAGCTTATATTCAATTACAACGTGGTTGGAATTTCTTTAGAATTAAGATACTACAAAAAAATAAACCGCTTAATAGCATATTATAGGTTCCATCGTTCCTTCACGTCCGAGGAGAGTGTTTCCTGTGCATTGTTGGCAAAAATGGCTAATCTAATCCGGCTTACTTGATCAGCGAGCTGCCATTTTTCCACTTCAATGTTCTTGAACATCTTGCTATTTCCTTCCTTCCACAGAGAGTAAATGGAAGATGAGAAGGTTGTTTTGATAAGTACTCCATTGGGTTTTCCGTGAAGAGAGTGTTCTATAGACTAGCTCAATGTTTGCTGCCACTCATATGCGATGCTGTCACTTGCAATCAAGTGGAGAATTATGCTCCAAACAGCTTTAGAAAAACCATTGAAAGAATAGATGCTCTCTATCTTCCATTGCCATTTTGCACAATAAATAAGTAGGGTCGATGTTGCCATGCCATTGACTTTTAGTTTTGAACCTGTTTCTAATCGTTAGCCAAGTGATTATAGAGGCTTTAGGAATTAGAGCGCTTTTCCATAGCAAGTTATACCAAGGGACTGCCAATGATCAATTGATAATCATTTTATAACAAGATTGATTGGAGAATATACCATTCGAGTTGAATGTACAGGATATTTTATTTTCCTTTGCAACATCATTCAAATAAGGTAAGAGCTCTTCCAACACTACAAAACCCCTGAAATTGCCTCTCCACTCACCATTGCTGATTAGTGAGGAAACTCATAGGGTTTAGTGGGATTCTATTGATCAAATGGCTAAACTCTGGTTTATGAAAGACAGGACTTGTGTCTAACAATTATCAAACCAAACCCAAGTTCTTTCGCCATTTCCAATCGTGTGCTTTATCCAAAGATAAACCATTTCTCTCATCTTCATTAGCTGATTAAATATCTAGGAGACTTCCAAGATAAGTGCCAGAGATTCTTGTTTCTAAGGTGATATGCATGTAGCCATTTAATCCAGAGTGCATTGTGATTAGTGTATAGCCTCCACAATCTTTTACACATCAATAGTTTTTGAATATTTAAGATAGAGATGATTCCAAGTCCACCTTGTTGCTTTGGGATAACAACTAGAGATGATTCCAAGTTCACCTTTTTGCTTCGGGATAACAGCTTCACTCTATTTGATTAAGCATTGCAAGCATTACGGATTTTATAAGCTTTCATTAATCTGTCTATCTCCTTTGTTACATTTCTAGATAACACAATATGTGCAGTCCAATGTAAGTGTAGGCTGCTCAGTACAGAAATAATAAGGGTTAACCTGGCAGCATAAGAGAGAAAACAATTTTGGCATGCATTCACTCTAACTTTGATCTTTTCAATGAAGGGTAAACAATCACTAAATTTTGGGTGTAGTAGTGATTAACACTCCAAGATATCTGAATGGTGTAGGACGTATATTTAACCCGACATTCTCACTAATTTCTGCTTTATTTCTTGCATCTGAAGATATGTAGAGGCTGCTTTTCTCAGTGTTATGCTTTAATCCAAACTACTCAACAAAAATAGTCAGAACCTGTAACAATATGCTAATGAAATGTGGATCCGATCCAATAAGAAGCATAAGATCATCTAAATACAGGAGATGAGTTAAGTTGATTGCACTGCATTTGTGATGATATTGAAATCCTCCATTGCAAGAGATGGGCTTGTTCAATAACCTAGAAAAACCTTTCATTACAAGTGGGAATAAATAAAGGGATAATGGGTCCCCTTGCCTAATCCCTATTGCACTCTTGAAAGGTTTAGAAGGGGCATCATTTATAAGCACACTTAGAGTAGTGGATTGAATGCATGACATTATCCAATTCACAAATCTGTAGGGTTCAAGGCATATTCTAATAGATTGCTTCAATATGCAGCTGTTTATGCTTTTACCTGAATTATATTCCCTCAGCAGTTCTTGTAAAAGCAATATGTTGTCTCCAATGTTTTCTGTCTAATATGAAAGCTCCTTGAGCTGAATTGATGATTCAACTAATGACCTTTCATAATCTTTCAGCTAGTAACATTGCAATCACTTTATATGTAGTGTTGCGGCAAGATATTGGTATAAGATCCTGCATTATTCTAGAATTGTGTTTCTTAGGAACAAGCAGATATATGTATGATTTAATTCTTGAAGCATTTTGGAAGACGCAAAGAATTCAAGAACAACTTCGATAAAGAGCTTACCAATGATATTCCATGTTTTTTGGAAGATCCAAGCAGAGAAGCCATCTAGCCCTGGTGACTTTGAGGGACACAAACTGAATAAGGTTCTTTTTACATCTTGCTTTGTGAATGGAGAAACGACCTCCTTTTGAATTTCATGATTAATAGAGCAGTTGAATAATCTTTGTACTTGGTAGCTTGGTGGATTAGTATGATCAGCCCCCATGAATTATATATAGTAGCTTCTTGCTAGCTCCTGCAAGTTGTCTTGTCCCGAGTATTCCAACCCACTATTATATTGAAATACTGAAATTTTGTTCACCTTATGTCTAATAAGTAGTGAGGAATGAAAGAACCTTGTATTGGAGTCTCCATTTTTCAACCAATTTAATCTAGCTTTTTACTTAAGGATAGAATTGTTGAGTTGGAGAGCCCCTTGGTCTCTTTTAAGCTTTGCACTTCTTTCACTCCGAAGCTTGAATTATAAGGTGAATTGTAGCAGTCATCTTAAGCTTAGAGTAATTTCTTCTTTAGAGATGTGATATTCTACGTTTTTTCAAGCATGAGGAGCTTAAAAAAAGCTTTAACCTACTTTAACTTCTGCATTAGTTGAAAAGATTTAAAGCTCTAAATGTCCTGATTGCAACATCTGTCAACTGCCTTAGTAAATCTTGCCAATTCAGTAATTCCGTTGAAGAATCCGATGATAGTGAAGATGTAAATCCTGCCAATTCTTGGGTTCACAAAATGCAAACCCAGGAACATCACAGAAAAGGAAAAACAGGCAGATGATACTGAAGATGTAATCAAAGATGGCCTCCAGATAGTTGCAAAAGCTATTATAAAATCTACTTTACTGTTAGTTAAACCACTTCCTATTTCAGAAGAAGAACTTAATAATCATTTGGTAGAGTTGGGACTGGAAGGATCAAAATTGTATGAAAGTTCTCTTTTCCTTGTTCGTGGGCCTGATGAAGTTAGGGCATTACTTGGTGCACCGATAAATATCGGAAGAACATATTGGATTTAATGATGTCTTCTTAATAGAAGACAGGTGCAGTATATGTTGATGACTTGACATCAAGTCCTTTTCCCTCTGCTCAATGTGTACATTTTGTCAGATATTTTTATACATTTTGTGGACGAATTTATTACGAAGCCATATAATTGAGGGACTATGAGAAATTTACTTAATGAAAGGTATTTCTGGTTATTTTACTTTTCTTTTACAACAATCTAGCAATTGTAGTTCCTTGAGAAATTTAATTACAACAATTAAATATTTTCTCTAGGCACGATCGTGCAACTCCCACTGTTAATCTCTGTCACGATCACCCAGTGACTATAAAGGGCTTTACATGCAATCAGTCAGAATAAGTTCTTTCATAATATGACCCCTGACAGCAATCAATACCCGAACAAACTTATCAGAAACATCTCTGATTCTAGCCAATGACAATACTTCCAAACGTCCAGCTTCTTTAGTGCTGAGAATATAGTCGGGGCATCAATCCTTGGGCAATAATCAAGGTACAGTTCCTTCAGACGTAATGCTAACAGATGTAAGAAGAAAGCATTATCATAAGTTTATAGGTTGTAAAGCAGGGGCAGAAGAGATAAGTGATTGAAGCCCAGCATTTGAAAGTCAGGAACCAGTCAAGGATAATATGCTGAGAATAGGAAAGCTAAAAGGTGAACGACAAATGCTAAATGCTAGTCACAGGGTGACTAATTTAGTCACCCCATGACTAGCCACCGTGCACAGGGGTAACTAATTAAGTCACCCCCCGTGACTAAATGACTAGCATTTAATTAAACTAACATTTAACTTATTAAATACTAGTCATGCACGATGGTGACTTACAATAAAATTGATGACAGGTAGTTAGCAGATAAAATAAAGCTTCCGAGCATGTTTTGCAAAAATGGTGGTTGACCTGTATTTTGTTGCATATAGTTCATGGAGTGAAACTTGTTAATCATTTAATCTCCTCACTTATTCATTTCTT
>JANITX010000003.1:22658317-22679737 GCA_027564395.1 Erythroxylum ulei
AATATCATACCCGATCAGTATCTCCTCAAAAGGGATGCGGTTTCAGTTCAGTTCATAGGTGAGCCATCATATAATGAAGATTTATAGTTTTTTTCCCCGAAACTATTATTATTCTATTTTAATTATTTATTAGTTTTTTTACATCTTTTATATTTATTTGACTTTTTTGGTCATTATCTTCATGTCACATCTGCATGTGGGTCTATCGGAAACAACTTCTCTACTATGTAGGGGTAAAGCTATGTACTATCAGACCTCCCCAGACCCCGCTTTATTACGATTACCTCTATTATGATGATATTAATTGCGATTAATTTTAATAGCTTTTTGTAATATTATGTTCTTTATATGTTAGGTAAGTTCTATTTGGTTGATTCAAGCTACACCAATATGCTTGGATTTCTTTCACCATATTGAGGTGAGAGATATCAATTGTGAAATTATAGAGGATGAGAAAGACATCAAGATGCACAATAATTATTTAACTACATGAATGCTTTAGTAAGAAATATTATTAAAAGATGTTTTGACATTCTAAAAGCAAGATTCCTTATACTCTCAAATATGTCGAGTTTTGATATGAAGAAACAAAATACATCATTATTGCTTGATGTGTTGTACACAATTATATTAGAATGCATGGACAAAGCAATGAACTATTTGATAGTTGTGTTAAAAATGAAGAGCAAATTAGAGAAAGTGTAAATGAAGGTGCAAGTTCTCAAGTGGAGTATAATATCACTCTAGCACAACTTCAAAGTATGTCTCGAAAGCATGATGAAATTGCTAGACAAATGTGAAATGATTATATTAGTTATAAAGAATTTATGTTTCATTTTGTAATGATACTATTATTATGTTTTGAAACATCCATAACAATTATGATATTTGGGTCAGGTAGATAATTGCCAAGAACTTTAGTCCACACTACACAAACAAGAAAAAATCTTATCCCTATTTTTCTTTTGGTGATAAGCTCAATCTTGAATTAATTACCATCAGCAATAGTGAAACATTCATCGTGTGATATATAACTTTAGGAGGTAAAATGTGGTTTAAGGTTTAAGGTTTATAGCATGACGGACATCTCATATTAATTAGAATGACTTAATGTAATTTGTATAATTTATATCATTTTATTTTTTTTGAAGAGAATTTATATCATTTTATTATAAACAATTGAGGTGTAGATTTCTTTAATTATATAATATTCATACATTCTATAGCTATAATGAGAATTAATTAATTTACGAATACAATTTGATATATTAAAATAATTAAATTAGAATTTAATATTAACATCTAATAGTAAAATTTAAAAAACACAAAATTGGATAATAAAACCAAAAATGTTTTTGTTTTTATTTTTATTACAAATTTTAATTAAACAGGTTTTTGTTTTTAGTTCTTTTATTACAAATCTTAATCAAATAGAATTTTGTTTTTTAATAAAAATAATATATTATAATAATTTTATTAAATTTATTAATAAATATTATAAAAAAGATTAAATAAAATTATTTATTTATTTATTTATAAAATAATTTATATTTAAAATTTATCTAATATGTAATTATTAGATATTAACAACCAAACATGTAACAGCCCAAATCACCTGCTCACAGATATTGTCCGCTTTGGGCCTTGGCCTAGCCAAGCCCTCACAGTTTTGCTTTTCCCGAGAACTTCCCAGGAGGTCACCCATCCTGGTACTACTCTTGCCCTAGCACATTTAACTTCGAAGTTTTGATGAGATCGGGTGTGTTAGGGCATAAAAAACACGTCTATAAGGGAGAGGTATCCGTACCCTTATAAGACGTACTTCGTTCCCCTCTACAACCGATGTGGGATTTCACACTCTCCACCCCCTTAAGGCCCTGCCCTCTTTGGGGCCCAGCCTAGCTGACACAACGATTCGGGTACCAGCTATAATACCACTTGTAACAGCCTAGATCACCGACTCACAAATATTGTCTGCTTTGAGTCTTGGCTCAGTCAAGCCCTCACAGTTTTGCTTTTCCCGAGAACTTTCCAGAAGGTCACTATCCTGGTACTACTCTTTCCCTAGCACATTTAACTTCTGAGTTCTGATGGAATCCGGTGCGTTAGGGCATGAAAAACTCGTTTGTAAGGGAGAAGTATCTGTACCCTTATAAGGCATACTTCGTTCCCCTCTCCAACCGATGTGGGATCTCATAAAATATGTTTTTGTTTTTATTAAAAACAAAAGACAAAAACTAAAAACCACAATAAGAACGTAGAAGTGAAATCAAACGAACCCTAAGTTATTTATTTTAATAAAATATAATAACTTTTACTAATAATTTGTCAATAAATATTATATAAGATATTTAAAATTAATTAATTTATAAAATAATTTACATTTAAGTTTTATTTAGTATATAATTATTATCAATAATAACAATTTAACTACATTTATATTAACAACCAAATATATTTTTGTTTTTATATAAAAAATAGAAAATTTAAACTAAAAACCACAACAAAAAATAATAATAAAATCAAACGACCTCTAAAGTATTTAAAGAAAAGAAATTTGTGATGAAATAATTTTTACGAAAAATTAAAATGAATTAATAATAAAGAGGAATATAGTACAAGCCATAATTCACAGAGTCATGCTCACAGAATAAGATAAAAATTTACATATGCTACCCTTTTAAAATTATGAGCATTGGGATCTTTATTATCCAAACAAATAGCTTAACTTACATAAAGAACTACTAATTGTTTAGTGCTAACTTATTTCAGGCATACTAAATAAGAATTCTTTCAGAATTTGTACTTGACTTCTTATCAACGATATAAATAAGCTTAAAAAACTTAAAAAAAATGATATTCTAAGCTACCAAAATGCTAAAATGTATAGGAAAAAGAAATTATTTGATTTAAGCAAAATGAAAATGTGAGCTACAAAGGGTATTTGGAATAAAAATTAATACACAATGTAAAGAAAGTTGGAAAAACAGTAACAAAGTGTGTTTGGAGTTGTTTTTCTCTTGAGCATTGTGTAAAGATTGTGTTTTTGTATATGGTGTCTGTCCTCTTCATTGTCTAAATACTGGTGAATTTATTATCCTCTTATCCTTAAGTAGTTTTTTGTTATAACTATCCACTTTCCTGAATTTTAGCTAAGCAATTGTCCTCATCTCCTTAACGTCTATATTTTAGATTAGCCTTAAGTAACTTCTTAACTTTTGACCTATTTAGCCATGTTTTTATTAAATACCTCCCACCATTTTCTCAACTTCTATATCCTATACTTCTACAAATTCAACATATTTCTTCTCTCATCCTTCATTTTTCATTGCCTAAAAATTCTTTAGCTAAACATTTATTAGCCTTCCATTTTTTGGGCTAACTTCTTTTAACTAAAGCGCTTTTTGGGCTAAATGGACTAATTTATTTTAGGTTATCAATAATTACCGCTGCATGTGTTTGGTTGAGCAAACCAAACATATGGTATAGAAATTCCCATAGTCTTCTATGAGCTAGACTTTAAATGTCACCCTAATGGTTTTATAGATTCCACACTAAATGCTTGAGTTAGACCAATTAACGTTACCTGTGAGGATTATACTAAATTCTAAACAATCTTTTATAAATAAGAAACATTAGATCCAAATATTGCATTAAGATCTTTTAAATTTGAAATCTCTATTTGTTTATCTGTTACAAAAGATAGAAAATCTCTTTAAATTTTAAACTCTTGTTATTCCTTTAAGATTCGATCATTTTTTCATTATAAAATCTCCTCGTTACTTTTTCACTTTGCACCTCAATTCTTAATTACTCTTGATCCTATATTTTGACTTAAATATTTTCTTCTTGCTACAACTATGGCTTCTTCCTCTTCTTCAACGATCTCTACTGAACTAAATGTCACCAATGTATGTTTCTGATTATGGTGCTTTTTTAAAAAATTCCTTCGATTTCTTTAAACTTCACTTCTTTTTAGCAACTGTTGAGTTTGAAATATTTACTATTTCCTCTAAGCCTTTTCTTACTTTCATAAGAATCAAGTGAAAAAATTCTCAAACTCTAATTCTCTTTTTTAACCACTAATTTTAACATTTGAAATTTTGTTTTTAAAACTATACAAGGTTTTCCTCGCTTTGACCATAAATATGGTCTACCTCTGACTATTGGGACTCCTCAATATATTGATTCTTCTTACCCGTCACTCCCTTATTTGGAGAAAGTAAGTCAAAATTTTCTCTAGAATTTGCTTTATTGCAAGCCTTCGAATCCTTAAAATCATGGCCTGAAATGTAGATCAATAGGCTAAATAGTTAGATATATTATATCCATCTATCATTCAACTTGGAAGAGGCATAACCTTTTGTAGTTAATAGCCCTTTTCTAAGAATTCTATCGAGTATGAACCCATCCTTATATATGCGATTATGAAATTTTGGAGTCCTTAGTGTAACTCCTTTATCTGTCCTTTTGATTACGATTCAATTTCGTTAAAAGAAATTTTCTTTTTAACTAGGCTACCTGCAATTGGGGAATATTTTGTTTGATTAATTTAAGAAATCTCTAGTTTAGGCTCGAGTGCTTTTACATGTTCATTTTATTATGAGTTGATAAATAGTTACGCTTCTTTAAGAAATCATATTTTTGAAGAAGAAAGTGTCGAATTTATTTAGGTTTTGATAAATCAATTTATTTTTTATTCTGTTAATAACAAACCCAATTTGAAATTCCTTCTCTTTTGTAAAGTGTTTACTTTTGGTAAGTTCTGTGCTTTAGATTTTATTTTGATGATGTTTCTTTATAGGAACTTAACGAGATGCCTCTTTAACTTCCCCTTGTAAAATTTTAACATGTATGTGTGGTTTGTCTAACTTTAGACTTTTGTCTATTTATCTAAACTTAAGAAAAGAGAAAACATGTCTTCTTTTGACTTTAAATTTTTTGATTTTCTTAGTCCTCGCCTATTCACTAGTTTCTGTAGTAAATATCTTAAGGACATATTAAGTATTCTGCCTCGGAAGTCTAGGTTTATGGATTGGTTGAATCTTTTTGAAGACTTCTCTGAAAAGTCTTATTAACTTAGAATTTTCAAGACTTTTAAATCATCTTACTTGGCTGTTTATTAGGAACTTTTTCCTATTTATACCAAATTTAGAGTTTTCATTGTTGGTGATAATAAAGTCCTTAATACGGACCCTTTTATTATGACCTTGATTTTTGAATTATATCTCCTTGACTTTTGAAGTAAGCAACTCAACTTTTTTTTAAATTTCTTTTGTTGTATACTTCTTGGACTATCCAATATGAGTTATTTTCAAGGTAAGTGCTATGAATAATAAATTCTTCTAATATTTTTTTTGATAAATATCACAATTTTCAAATGCAAGATTAATCTTATTAGTGTCAATGACATAAAATTTACCATTTTTAGTAGTTAAAAAGTTCTTAAGAGTTTATTACCATATCCTACTTTTGTCCCCTTTAAGGATATTTCTACTTAGTGCTTGTTTGGTTCAGCTTTTGGAGGCTCCAAAAGCACTTTTTTCAGCCGCAAAAGCTATTTTCAGGAAAAAAATAGATGTTTGGCTACAAACTTCAAAAATACTTTTGAAGTAGAAATAGCTTTTGAAAAAGCTAAAATACAACTTTTTCAAAAGCTAAAATTTGGAGCTTTTTAGAAAAGCCCCAAATTTGAGCTTTTTTGGGTAGATAAAATATGCGACACTTATGTAAATTTGCGTCACTTATGTTTATAACATCCTCTCCTCTCTCTGCTTCTGCTCTGCGTCCAAGCTTTTAATCCCTTCGTTGCTCTTCTTTAAGGCTCACTATACCCTCTTCCTTGCATAGCCAAATCTGCCAGAGATTGCGAGATCCAGAGGTAATTTTTCTCTCCATCGTTGCTTCCATTTCTTTTGATTCGTGGGTTTCTTCTGTTTGATTGGTGGGTGTTAGGAATTTAGAACTCCCAACCAAACTCAACAGTGGGTTCCTTCCAAAATCTAATCTTTTGATTCGTGGGTTCCTTCCCTAATCTATTCAACTGTAAGGCTCTTCTTAGAATCCCAAACTCAACATGGTGATGCAAGTGTTAGTTGATTTTGTGCTTATTTAAGCTGTATACGACAGTCTTCACTGCTTCGGACATTTTAGTTGATTTTGTGCTTATTTAAGCTGTATACGACAGTCTTCACTGCTTTGGGCATTTTGTTGTCATTACTTGTACATTTCAAACTCTTTGTATGGATAGAAGTAATACTGGGCTAGTTTGTTTCTTTCTTGTTGGGGAGAATTAAAACGGGAAAAGTTTTGTTTTACTTGTGATTGACTTGTTATCATCAACACAGGCATTTTAAGTGTTGAAGTCTAAGGGTTTTATTGTATATATATCATTCTAGTCTTGAAGGAAGCTTTTATATAGGTGGGCTGATGTACAAATTTGTTACAGAGATCCTATATTAAAGGATTACATCAAGGCATATCAATCTTATCTCTTATAATACATATCTTACATAGGAAGATATACTCCCTCCCTTATAAATCACTTATAATTTCATTAATCATATACTAACACTCTTCTTTAAATTGGTTCAGAGGTATCTTTTAAGCCTAATTTGTCCGCCAATTTATTAAGAACATAAGCAGAAATTGTATGGGATAGAATGTCTCTTCACTGCTCACTCGATTGAACGAAATTGTATGGGTTAGATTATCACAGTATAGTAGTGTAGGTTTTTTTGGCTTGAAACCTATTTCAACGAACAAGATCTTAAGTCACAAAAGTTTACATATTATTAATGCCTTTATGTTTTGTTCCTACTGGCGATTCTGCTGTTATATTTTGTTTTTTGCTTCGTCATATGAGAAGATTGCCATTAACAAATGTAAAGTAACCAAAGCTAGACTTTTGTTCAGTGATGTTTCTTGTCCGATTCTCATTGGTAAATCCTTTTACTTCAATATCCTGCGTTTTTACTCTTGTATATTAGGACATTTTTCTTATGTAATAATATTCAGCTATAGTTAAGGTTGTATTACAATAATGTGCAAGTGTCTACTATCATATTGTTAATATATCTAGAACTATTTAATTGCTTTAGACAAATGCTTCCAAATGGATTGAATCCTATTTATTATGACAGCTTGGGTTATTGATCAGTTTCAATTGCTTACAAAAATCCATATCACTTGATTGTAGTTTATGTTGTACTGTTGGTGACTTGGACTGGAAGGTTGTATTGGTATTTGGTTGTTTGAATTCAAGAAGACAAAAGTGTAGAAACAGCCAACTTACTCTTACAATTGTGACAACAGCTGCTAGATTGAGGGTAGCTGCAAATGAGAAAGCTGAAGCAGAGAAGATTTTGCAGATCAAACGAGCAGAGGGAGATGCAGAATCAAAGTATTTGGCTGGTCTTGGTATAGCAAGACAGCGTCAAGCCGTTGTAGATGGGCTTAGAGACAGTGTGTTGGGTTTCTCTATCAACGTGCCAGGAACAACTACAAAGGATGTTATGGACATGGTTTTAGTGACTCAGTACTTTGACGCAATGAATGAGATTGGTGCATCCTCTAAGTCTCGTTCTGTCTTCATCCCTCATGGTCCTGGAGCAGTTACAGACAATGCTACACAGATCAGAGATGGTCTTCTTCAGGTCAGTTCAACTCAGCCTTGTTGATGCCAGAAGAAATACGACGGAGTTGTATAATGTCAATTAATGATTGCTAGGTTTCTGTCAGTTCTTACTGTCAAATCAACAATTGCCGGGTTTCAATTGCAGCTTGTTCATAGGAATGAGATTTTTATGAAAAACATGAGTAAACTAAAAGTCTATCGTTGCCATTATTGCTGTGTGGTCATGCTACATTAATGTGATCTATTCTGAGGTGATAGTATGGAAGATCCTAATCGATCGATGCAAGTCCTCGTTTTACTAGTATTTCAATGCTTTGCAAGCGTTATAGGTGGTGGACTTTCGTACCTCACAGTCACAGCTCCAATCATCCAAATTTTAAGGCAAATTGAGTTATTTCTTCTAGTTCTTACGCCAAGTCTTCATACAACCGCTAAATTGCTTCCCAATTTCCATGGAAGGTATTAGTAATTAAATATATACAAAATTAATTATGTTTAGTTCTTGTATATCTGACCAAACAGAAGTGAATTGGTCGGTCCATGTACGTACCCTTTGACCTTAAATCATGATCTTGATAAAATAACTAGGTCCACAATTCCATGGATTAAGAGCATCTGCCCGAAAAAATTTGACGATTGACAAACAAATGAATCAGCAAAAATAGGAGGAAAAGAAAATTTAGGTATGGCTACCAACTTAACTAAACGAGAGCGTGATATTTAATTAAAAACAACGATCACCCCATTGACTGAAAAACACTCCATACGCAAGGCAATATATTTCTCAGATATATACCCTTGAATTGAATTCCAAGAACAAATCGTTAACTATGGTTCTCGACGCCCAACAAAAATTATTTTCTACAACAAAACATGTGAAAATCCAACACAGGAACAGATGGAATGTTCATTCTGAAATGGGGATAATCCATCATCCTTCAGTTATTCCTCTCTACTACTAAATCCTCCTTCCTGCCACACCAAGACGTTGCGTAGTCTATGGCTTGAGAGCTAATGCCAGTCCGACCTTTGCACTCTTTTCAATTGTCCTTGTGTCCACCTCTCCTGATATGGTGAACAAAGATTTGGGGCGCCATTCATGTTGGATGAGAGCGCTGGCCTTGCCATAGTTATTCACCCGGGCCTTCACAGTGGTCAAGGGGTCAAGGGCATGCTGAGTTCCGATAGTCAGTGTGTTTTCATTGGTTGAAAAGCTATGACTCAGCTCTGCACCAACTGCTGTATTAGACAACGGGCTAACTAGGTGGTAGTAGGAAGCATTGAGAGAATCTCCTTTGTCATTCCTGTGGCATTCCCCAAAACTCACTTCATCAGGAGAGACCAAAATCCAATACAATCTAAATAAAATACTTAAGCATTTACTGCAATAGTAGGATCCCTAATCCAGCTATCATCATCCTCATCACAAAACAGAGCTCGAAATTATTCCCACTTTCAAATGTCTATGAAGATAATTAAGAAACTATTGACACCTCCTCTTCCCTAGTAATGCTAGTCACCAGTTAGCAAATTCATTATCATGGTCGTTTAAACAACTCTCTTCTTTCAGACAAAGCAAATACTCACAATGTCACAGAGGCAATAAGGTCTGCATTAGTATAACTCAAACCCGCATTGCATTTTGTAAAGTTCCCAGAAGCAGTGTCAAATAAGAGATCAGTTCCAAGAGCAACAGTACTGTTCCCAATGACACCCGAGAAGTTAACAATGGGATTGGCAGTCAACCCAATGCCAGTGCTTACTCCAGCATACTCATGCTGGTACTGGAGCTCAACCTGTTATCACAACCATATATCAGATCACAGAGAAGCAAATCTAGGATTCGGATACAAACTCATTAGACCAGAATGCAGATACTAATGCTTCTAGTGACACAAAACTAATAAAAGAAAGAGGATAGCAGGACTTCTTACTTTTCCAGACCTTTGATCAGGAACTTTAAAGCTAAAGATTGTCTTCAATCCTGGGGCAGGTTCATCAACTGTGATGGTTGTGAAAAGCTACAGATCGATAAAGCACCATTAGTCGAAGAAATAAACGACCCAACCATTTAAAAAAAACACCAAAGTACACAATAATATCAAGTTGCAATGCAATGATTAGAAAACTAATAATTCAAGATATATGGAAATTTCGCATAAGAAGAGCTCATTACTCTAGTAAATGCGATAGAAATCTGTAAGACCATGCTCATTACTCACTAGTAGAAGTTCTCACATGTGCAACAGAATTACTGACAACATATGAAATAATTTATTTTTCAAATTGAAAATGTCCAATTGGTTCCTAGTGATATACAAGGATATGTTAATATTCATATATCTGAGACGTACACAATTAACACCATAAAAAACTCTCAGAGAACTACAAGCTCTGGACTTCAATTTCAATCCTAAAACAGTAGCAAAAATAAAAAGGTTCATGCAGTGATTGATAGTGTAGCTTACACAAATATGTAACAACCAACCAGTTTTTGTTACCTACATTGGAGTTTGTGTCCACTTTCACATCAGTTGTGATATTTTTATTCTTCAGCTGAGTGCTGACATCGGCCAAAAACAGTTCACCTTTTCTTATGCCACTTGAAGTGATTGCCTACAAAATACACCAAAACTAAATCTCCAAAAGAGAGCAACGTAGATAGATTCATAAATAAAAACAAAAAATCGATATCTGCTACAGACAATTTTACAAGATTCAGATCTTTAGAAATACTTTACTAACTAATGGGTTGTTCTGCAGTCCCACACCCTTTAAGCACTTAAGAAATGCAGACAACAACCTAGAATGTCACCTCTGCATCGTAGAACATTATCACAAACATCAAAATAAAAGTGAATTATGTTTAAAAATCCATATAGAAAACTAATCTATCCCTCCGATTTACTTTCATTTTCTAATGCAGCCAAACAGAAGACAGAATCCTACAAATAAAGGAACACATAATGATAAAGAGAATATTACCGCTCCAGTGGAGGTGTAGGTGGTGACAGTGAACTTGTGGTCGCTCTGGTAATCCTTGTAGAGAAGATCTGAAAATTTACCCAATAGAAAAAGAAAACCACTATAAAATGATTCAAAACTTACACAAGACACTACTCACTAGGTACTAGCCAGTGAAGACATCAAATAGAATTGGTAGAGAGAGGAAAAAAAAAAAAAGGAATACCCCGAGCTCGCTTGCCGATTTCGGTGTAGAGACCAGGGCCTTTTCCCATGATTTTTCCCGACAAAATTAGGGAGAAAACGAGGGGCTTTGAGCTTTAGTGCTTTGGGGCGAATAAGCTCAGGAAAAAAAAATCCCTAAATATTCGAAGGTTTGTGATGTGAGGTACATGTTGGACCGTCAGATTTTACATCTGGGACATATGCCGTTGATCTGGGAGTGCGGAGTTGTGGTGGCCTTCAAAATAGGGACAGGTGGCTGTTGGGCATATTCGCCTACGCCGTTCTCTTCTTTATCATCGTGAGAACTCGTTCTTAAATTAACCCTGTTATTTTACACGTTCTTGCAATTGAGGTCTCGAAAACCAAACTCATAACATGTCTACCCAATTAAAAAATGAGCGAGTTACACAAATATATGGACTGGGTGACAGGGAATTCTGCATTCTTTTTAAAATATTTATTTAATGTCTTATTTTAGTTTAGATTTACATTTTAATCTTCTCCTTCTCCTTCTGCTTCTACCTCTCTCTCTCTCTCTCTTTTCATGTTATTTGAAAACAGTATAGTATATATAATATTTTTATATAAAAATATAATATTTATAAATGCAGAAGCTAAAGGTTTGAGTGTAAATTCGTGATTTTGTTTTTGGAAGACAAAGTGGGGCCAGAAGCTTCCATTGGATGAGTTTCAACAATTGCCATTCTCCACATGCCAGACGTAGAAATGGACCAAAGTAATTTTATTTTAGAGTGTTCGCTGGTATCCTTTTGATAAAAGTTGACCCGTACGAACGTTCACCGCAGCCTTGGTGAGATCCACCGTCCACCAGCGTGCATGGATCGTAAAACATATCCCAAAAAAAAAAAGCAGAATAAAATGAAGAATATCAAAGTTAAATATCCATCGCCCACTTAAAAATCCCTTGTACGCAAAGTATCTGCTCTAATAACACATTTCCCTTTTTTTTTCTCCTCATTTTGTCTTGTTCTCTCCTAATCTTTCTTTCTTCTTCTTCTTCCTTAGCTGTAGATCGCCACCGTACAAATAATGTCGACGGTTGCGATTGAGCCGCTGCTCCGCTACTTCCGGCGAGAGACAACTGGACTCCGCTGCAGAGGCCAGGCTGTGAGGTCCTGCTTTCTCAACTGTTGCTCTGCGAAGAAGTTCTTATCTGGTCGCGCCAGTTATGGCAACTTGAGGCTTGGTGGGACTCGGAGCTCTGTTCGAGCTAGCTCCCCCAGCGATACGGCTCTTTTTGAGACTCCTGAATTCACTAGCGATGGTGTTTTCTTCTGTGAGACCTTCCCTCTCACTCGAACCGAGACGGTAAACGCAACTGGACTCTGTTTTGTATTCGTTTATGCGTGCTTTGAAGTCCTTTTGGGTTGTTGAAAACCCCGCGGAAAAGTTAAAAAACGGTTATCGAAGTGTTTTATATATTAAAAAACTGTAGGTTAACTTGTACTTCACAGATAGTGGCTACTTGGCAACTTTACTTCTTTTGTTTTCCTGTTACTCTGTGACCGAACATGTCTAACTTGAGGTTGCAATGCATTTTTGCATTAACTTATAATTAGCCTCAATTCAGTGGACTTGTTTGATTTTTGTCGATAATTGAACAAGGAATTGCGTCAGACGAAAATTTCGAAGATTCCTTTTGTCTTTTACGGCCTTTAGTATGTGATTATCATGATATAGAGGTTGAACTGTTCGGTTTCTTGTGTTAGATGGAGGGAAAGCTTTTTGTTAGCCTGGATCAGGCTAAGGATCAAAAAAATTGGCAGCTTACAGTAGGTTGTAGCCTTCCAGGGAAATGGATTCTTCACTGGGGAGTTACTTATATTGACGATAATGGCAGGTTATAACTTGCCTTCATTTTTATGTCCTACCCTTTTTTACGTTATGCTGTTAATCCTTATATGACCCGAAATTTGTTTGACATCCAATAATTTTTTCTCGTTCATTTGCTCGGTCTTCTATGTGAAAGAGTAACGTGTTCATTGGTATGTGTAATGACTACTGGCGATTCTTCAAATTTTGCAGTGAATGGGATCAGCCTCCTGAGAACATGAGACCCACTGGTTCAATTTCTATAAAAGTAATAATTGTTGGCTTCCGAAATTTGAGCACCATAGATGCTTCTCATAATAAATAATCTAATTTGTGTTTTACAGGACTATGCAATAGAGTCTCCGCTAAAGAAGTCCTCAGAAGGGGACATGTTTCATGAAGTGAAGATTGATATTGATTCCATTAGTGCAATTGCAGCCATTAATTTTGTCTTGAAGGTTTTGATTTTTGAAATTTAGTGGTTGAGTGCCAGAGATTCTATGCTAGTTTTTGCTTATTACTACATGTAGATGTATCTATATGCCAATAATATTTACATGCCAATAACTCTCTATCTTGTTTTGATTGTGGTGGTATAGGATGAAGAAACAGGAGCTTGGTATCAGCATAAAGGGAGAGATTTTAAGGTGCCTCTTGTTGACTACCCTATGGATGATGGCAATTTTGTTGGAGCAAAACGGGGCTTCAGTATATGGCCAGGTATATAAATCATGGCGCTTGTGCTGACTTTATACTTCCCTGGGTAAATAAGTTTTGTTGTGTGGTAGTGGCATTTAACTGTAACTGTAACACAACCTGGGAGAATGTTTTTCATTTGGTAATAAATAAAAAACAAGCAGTACACTCTGGGTTGTTTATCTCATGGTGTTTTTCCTGTTCTTTTGTTCCTCTTTTCTTATAAGTTATAATATTACATACTTCTTATGGTGAGTAATTAATCTATTAAACCTTGGTACATAATCTGTTACCAAACACACATCTCAACAGTTTTGGTCCAGTAGCAAATAAATTTTGAAATTGAATCAGATGACCTGCTTCTATCTAAATTGTGAATTCAGCTCATGCTCACTGTTAAATTTTCCAATGGGGCGAGTCATGAGTTGGTGGCTTTCACTTCTATTAACTCTTCCATGTACATACTGCCTTGTTTTTGTGTTCACTGATAAATTAACTGTTTTAGTGCTCTCTAATCCTAGGGCTATCTAATCGACTTCTCCAAACAGAAGCATTGCCTTCTAAAAGTCAAGATAACAACTCTGAGTTCAAAGATATCAAACAAGAAAGTAGGCAGCTGGAAGCCTTTTACGAAGAGCAGCCTATTGCTAAGCACATTGTTATTGGAAATTCAATCACTGTTTCAGTGCAAAAGTGCCCAAACACGGCTAAGTTTCTTCTCTATTTAGAGACTGATATACCAGAAGTAGTTGTTCACTGGGGAGTTTGCAGAGATGATGAGAAAAATTGGGAGATTCCACCTGCTCCACATCCACCAGGAACAACTATATTCAAGAACAAGGCTTTGCGGACTTTATTGCAGGTACAAGACTAAAGTATGCTTTCTCTTAAGAGAACTTACAACATTCACTCAAAGATTGTTTTGTATGACATTCGTATATTATTCTTATTAAGAATCACTTATGTAATCATAAAATAGTAGTTTTCCTGTCTTCTATTAGAAGGTTAAAGTAATCTGAATTTTCCTTTTACCTTTTTATTCTCTTATTAATTATTCTGTTTATGGATTTTGTTTCTATTTTTGTTATTCAAATGTGGATAACGCGGTTTCTATAGTGAAAAAGCCACATGTGCTTTCCTGAATTACATGTAGGCTCAACTTCACTCTTCTTTTCTGCCAAGGAACTGCTTGCATGTTGTGAGTCAGCTTCTAGGTTGTTTCTTAATTTAGCATGAAATAAATGATAACTATATATTAAGGGATTGAGATATTATGCTTTCTGTGTCAAGGATTAATTTTATTGTTGTTATTGCATATTCTTCTTCCTCCTATCATCCTCCTTTTGGCTAGATATGTTACACTTTGTGTTAGACTGTAATAACTGATTTAAGATATATACATTGTTTGTCTTTACTGTATGGTTTACGACTTTGTCTAACAATTTGGTCTGTTCTCGTGTATGCCTAAAACATAGATATTGGTAAACATTTTTGTTCATATCCATGCATCTTGACATGACCTGATGGGAAGTCAGGTAGAACGCATGTTGCTTCATATTGATTCTTTTAGCTTGTGTAGCTAATTCTTCTTCTTTTTTTTTCCACATTTAAATGTACATTAATTCTCTTAAGTCTGATTGTTGCATATTATTCCTTGCAATTATTCATTATTTTTGTTGACGTTCTGTTCTGCAGCCAAAAGAGGATGGGAATGGATGTTCAGGGTCATTTACTGTGGATGAAGAATTTGTTGGATTTCTTTTTGTTCTCAAACTAAATGAGAATCATTGGCTGAACTTTAAAGGAAATGATTTCTATGTTCCCCTCTCAAGTAGCTTGACTGCTCAAGCAGGTCAACTTAAGGAGGAAGCATCTGAAAGTGCACTAGTTTCTAGTGAGGCTGTTGAAGCAATTCAAGAGGATTCTCCTACTGCATATACGGATGGGATTATTAATGAAATAAGAAACTTAGTGAGTGATATTTCCTCTGAGAAGAGTAGGACGACAAAAACAAAAGAAGCACAAGAAAGTATTCTCCAAGAAATTGAAAAATTGGCTGCCGAAGCCTACAGTATCTTCAGAAGCTCTGTTCCTACTTTCCCAGAACGAACGGCTTTAAAGTCCGAAGAACAAAAGGATCCTCCTAAGATATCCTCTGGGACAGGGACCGGGTACGAGATATTGCTCCAAGGCTTTAACTGGGAGTCCCATAAGTCTGGAAGATGGTATGTGGAACTGAAAGAAAAGGCTGCAGAAGTAGCTTCACTTGGATTTACTGTGATTTGGTTACCCCCACCAACAGAATCTGTTTCACCTGAAGGATACATGCCAAAAGATTTGTATAATTTGAACTCTAGGTACCTTTTCAAGTTTATTAGATATATTATATGTTATCATATTGTGACTAAAATGGTAATTCTAATTGCTTTGGTATGGAAGTCTTTCAAGTGATACGAGTAAACATGGTCAAAATCCTTTTTGTTTGCTCCAGATTCTGGTGTTTGTAGAGATTTGCTTGCATGCGTTTTACTCTTTATGTGACATTGAAACTTGTTATCTTTCAGTATGAATAATGATCAGCCTTAAAGAGTGACTTTTAAGGTGCTTTTGCAGTCCATGTGATTGTTAATATCAAGTTGCTAAACTGACTTTGTGATACTTTCTTACTTTTGCTATGGTATCTGCACACTAGATATGGGAGTATTGATCAGCTGAAGGATCTTGTGAGAAATCTTCATGAAGTGGGTGTTAAAGTCCTTGGAGATGTTGTCCTGAATCACCGTTGTGCACACTATCAAAATCAAAATGGCATATGGAATATTTTTGGAGGTCGTTTAAATTGGGATGATCGGGCAGTTGTTGCTGATGATCCTCATTTTCAGGTGTACGATCATTATCTGAAAGATGTTTTCTAGAACTTGCACAGTGCCGTCATGTTACTGTTTAACGTGACTAGTTGAGTTCAATTAATATAATTTGATTTAGGAATTACATGTATTTGTTCAAGCGTATGCTTCACCTTACAGTATTCTGTGCACTGTGAACTTGAAATGAATGCTTGTAAACTGCCAGAGAAGCTTCAGAGCAGTTCAAGCAAGTAAAAGCAATTATATTTTCGGCAGTAACTAGAGGATAAATTTGACATTATATATAGCTGGCCAATTTATGGTGCATGTGCTGCATCTCCGTGACGGTGTACGCTCTAGATGCTCAGAGTTTTTTGTTTGTCTCATTCAGGGTAGGGGAAATAAGAGCAGTGGAGACAATTTCCACGCTGCTCCAAATATTGATCATTCACAAGAGTTTGTGCGGAAAGATATCAAAGAATGGCTCAACTGGTTAAGGTTATTGATTTAGTTTTCCTTTTCTAAATTTCCTTTTTAGTCCCTTTTTTTTCAGCGGCAAGTGCTTACGTATAATACAAAAGAAACCAAAGTTTTGCTTTCAGATTGGAAGATTTTTAGGATACATCTAGAAATTGTTATCCTAATTGAATGGTACTTTATTCTGTTTGGATGAGCAAGTTCTATAATTCCACATGAACCTTATGTGTGAACCATCCAGATTCTCAACTAACTTATGAATTGATGCATGATATGTGCATGACCTCAAATTCCCGTTGTATTTTGTTTGAATCTTGTTAAACGTCCTTCATACTGCACAGATAAGCTTTGTCTACTTGACATGCTTTAACTTGTTTAGATGAAGAGTTATTATACATCTGATTTTTGTTTGATATGTAGAAAAGAAATTGGGTACGATGGATGGAGGCTTGATTTTGTTAGAGGTTTTTGGGGAGGCTACGTCAAAGACTACCTGGATGCAAGTGAACCTTATTTTGCAGTTGGCGAGTATTGGGATTCTCTTAGTTACACATATGGTGAGATGGATTACAATCAAGATCCTCATCGACAGAGAATTATTGACTGGATCAATGCTGCTGGTGGAACTGCCGGTGCTTTTGATGTCACCACCAAGGGAATTCTTCATTCGGTAAGCTCTCGTTTAGTATGATAAACGAGTTTTCATGTAATCATGAAGGCTTCATGAGTTGAGATCATAGTCAAAAAGTGTACATTCATCTTTTTGATGGAAGACCTAATTTTTAACTCCGAAAAATGAGGAGATAGAAGTAGACGTTTTTGTATTCCTCGTAAGTAACCTCATTTGATTCTTATATTCCTGTTATTACATATTTCAAACAGTTTGTGATAAGCATATGGCATTGACAAGATATTATTTCTTGTAGGTGCTGGAAAGATGTGAGTATTGGCGATTATCAGACCCAAAGGGAAAGCCTCCTGGGGTTGTTGGATGGTGGCCCTCTCGTGCTGTCACCTTCATAGAGAATCATGACACTGGTTCCACTCAGGTTTATCCGCTTTAAACTTAATTCATCCTTTAGCAAAGAAATTAACCAAAGCTAAACTACCGTTAGTGGTAAAAACAAGTCATGAGATTGAAAATCTTAAGATTCTTTGATGAGATTAGTAGCAGTTAAATAATCAATTGTTTAGAGAAGGGAAAAAAGAAACAAATCGTGAAATAGGGGAAAGGTAAATGAACTCGAATTGATAGTACTAAAGTTAAGGAATTCTTAGAAAACAGAAAGGAGGTCACATAAGGGAAACATTTGGAGAACATCATGCAAAGCCTTATTTTGTTGGGAACATAGCTGAGCGATGCCCCCAGCTTAGGGGGAAGTATCTATAGAAGAATAAATAGAATCAAAATTTCTCTGTATGTTGTCACGGAGACTGGAATTATAATGATAGTTGAACTGAAAGTTTTCTCAAAAAAGGGCCATTGGAGGTTTCCCAGTGGGAAGGAAATGCAAGGATACGCGTATATCCTGACTCATCCAGGAACACCAGCTGTATTTTTTGACCACATCTTCTCTCATCAACGATCGGAGATTTCAGCTCTTGTATCTCTCAGAAACCGGAACAAAATCCATTGCCGTAGCATGGTGAGTAGCAAATTAAATTATTTATTTTAATGGTAAAACCAGCATTGAATCATATTCTCGGCAACTTAAACACACGGAAATCCTCTGCAGAAGAAGGATGAACAGTAAGCATCAACATGCTAATATTCTTTTCTGTTTTAAAAAGATTAAAGTCACCAAGGCCGAAAGAGATGTGTATGCAGCCATCATCGATGAGAAAGTGGCAATGAAAATTGGACCAGGTTACTATGAACCGCCAAGTGGGCCCAAAAAATGGTCTGTAGCTGTTGAAGGAAGAGATTACAAGGTCTGGGAAGCATCCTAATATATAAGTATCACATGTATTTCTAAGTACATAAAAGCTCGTCACAGAAGTGTTCTCGAGCAGATTCGTATGGAAGTTATTTTAGAATCATTGACGTAGATACATACAATAATACCATGGTCAGGAGGTGAATCGTCTTTACCAAGGAATGAATAGTGAAGCTGGGGATGAGGTATTTTATCCCAGAGTATAGAGATGGTACAGTGCACAATTAATGCAGAATTGTATCAAATAATGTTATTGTTACAAGATGCTTATTACTAATAATATTGGAACATAGAGGTCACTGCTAGTGCCATTTGCTCCAGCTTTAGCCTCTCTTTGCCGATTTGATATTTTCTTTTTTTTTTTATTATTGATTACTGTTCTTCAGAGGGATAAAAATTCTGGATGTCCAATGTTTATGCCAAGAAATGAGGTAACACACGAAAGTATTCTATTTTCTTTTTTCTGATTCTGTAAACCGCGCCTCTGCTGCTTTAACCTTGTCAGATTTACGGCACAGGGAAACAAACGTTGATTGAGATATGTGGTTCTCCAAAGTTTCCGCCCTGGATGTCTCTGGACCATCTACTCAAGGTAAAGACCATTAATTTGGTAATTTCCGGGCGAAAGTTGTTTGCCTATATAAAAAATAACCCTGACATCAAACATTAGTACTCCGGACAGGCCAAGCGAACCTCTTTAATTGGCCTCATTTACCCTATTCTTGGTCCTGTCTCGGTTCAACGGAACCTGGGGACCATTGCTTTTCCAACAGCTTGACACCAGCTGCTGGAAACAAAAGAAAAAAGTAAAAGAACTGGAAAAATTAGTAATAACTCCTTAATAAACCTAAAAACGCAAAACAATGACAATCCTCAATGAAGGTTTGTTTCTGCTCTTTTCCGTGGCATTTGCAGTGATGGTTCCAACTCTAGATGCCTACGTCTCTGAATTGGATGATGAGTACTGGAATCAGAAGGAAACTGAGGCCAACACTGCAAATTTAGAAGCATATCACCCCGATCCTTGGAACGTCACCGACCACCTCAACACCCATGTGCATATGTAAGTGATTCATTCCTTCGGCAATAGTAGATCAAAAGCAGGAACTTACATATTTGCATGCAGGTCGTTGTTTGGGACTAACACCACTAGAAGAAACCTACGTGGGAAAAGGAAGATAGGAGGCCAATGTGTGGCAGCAAACCCCATCGACCGTTGCTGGCGTTGTGACCCTAAATGGGCCGACAACCGACAGAAGCTAGCAGATTGCGCCCTTGGCTTTGGCCGGAACACCAGAGGCGGCAAGGGTGGACCAATTTACGTTGTCACTGATCCCTCAGACGCCGACGTGGTTAACCCTAAACCTGGAACCCTACGTCATGCAGTGATCCAAAAGGGACCGCTTTGGATCATCTTTGCTCGGGGCATGATAATCAAACTCAGCCAGGAGCTCATGATCACCAGTGACAAAACCATTGATGCTAGAGGAGCCAACGTCCGTGTTGCTTTTGGTGCCGGTCTCACTCTTCAGTTTGTCAAAAACGTCATCATTCATGGCCTTCACATTCATGACATCGTTGCCTGCACTGGTGGAATGATCAGGGACTCTGTGGATCATTTCGGACTTAGGACAAGGAGTGACGGCGATGGCATTTCCATCTTTGGATCTTCTAATATCTGGATTGATCATGTTTCCATGTCCAATTGTCAGGACGGTCTCATAGATATCGTCCAGGGATCAACCGCCATAACCATTTCCAACGGCCATTTCACTCACCACAACGAGGTAATAATCAACAACATCAATATTTAAAACGATAGAGACGTAATTAAAATTATATCACATCACAATGGTGTTTCTTTCTACAATAATTACCAAGACAATGAATAAATAAAGTGTCTGGATTAGACGTCATCAAGTTTGTCATAACTTGGGATCGATGATATGTATATGCAGGTGTTGCTGTTCGGTGCAAGTGACAGCTTCTCAGGTGACAAGATAATGCAAGTCACTATTGCATTCACCCATTTTGGAAATGGATTGGTGCAGAGGATGCCAAGGTGTAGGTGGGGCTTCATTCATGTCGTCAATAACGACTATACTCATTGGCTTATGTACGCCATTGGTGGTAGTAAGGGACCCATCATCGTCAGTCAGGGCAACAGATTCATTGCTCCACAGAATCTCGCTTCTAAGGAGGTGAGAATATGAAATCATTCACCCAAAAGCTCAAATTGCTGTTGTTCCAGGTTGTTTTTGCTAACTTGCATGGGATTGGAAAATTGATGATATATATATAAATATAGGTGACGAAGAGAGAGTACGCAATGGAGAGCGAATGGAAGAATTGGAACTGGATATCGGAGGGTGATCTGATGATGAACGGAGCATTCTTTGTTCAGTCAGGAAATCCGGCGGCAAGCAAGTTATTCTCAAGGCAAGATATGATCAAATGGAAACCGGGAACATACGTGACCAGACTCACCCGTTACTCCGGTGCACTTGACTGCTTCGTTGGAAAGCCTTGCTAATTAAAATAATTTTAAAATTTATTAATCATTATCTCTTAAATCTAAGTCTTTATGATGATAATGGTGACCGTGACCTCCTGGTATAAAGGCAAAGCGAGGTCGTCTTATGGAGGATACAGCCCAACCTCCTCTTTCTTTTTTAGTTTTGTTGTTAATCACGTTGGAGGGTTGTTGGGACGCAAAAAAACAATGAGGCGAAGTTTGCAAGGGTTTGGAGATGAATTAATGTTATTTTTTGAGTTCATAATTTCAAAGAGAGACTCGATTTTTTAT
>JANITX010000003.1:22756174-22775121 GCA_027564395.1 Erythroxylum ulei
ATTATATGAATTGAGTGTTATTTGAGGATGAAATTTCCAGTAGGGAAATTGTATGGATTTGTTTTGTTTTGAATGAGATTGCTTAAAGATGAAAAGGAATGAATAATGTGAGGAAAAAAATTTATACTGGTTTTCGGATTGGTTTAGTCTTAGGGTTTCCAACGCAACACGCTAGTTTTGTTTCTACGATTTTCGTTCTCGGATGTCGGAATTTGTTTCAATTCGATAAATTCGTTTGTTTGCTTCCGATTTGTTTCGCTTCGAAAGTCGTTCCTTCGATTTCCGCTTTTGATTTTGTTTCCGCATTTTGATCACCGAATTTCCGATTCGATTCTCCGTTCTTTTATTTTTCGTTTTTCGTTTTGTTGGATTCCAAAAATGGGATCCAACAGAGATGGTATCAGAGCAAGAGGGTTGGATTCCAGAAATGGGATCCAACATTTTAGGAGTCTGTTCAAGATGTAGCCATGTCAATCATCGTACTGAAAATTGTACGGAGATGGTAGTTCTAGTGACTACTAGGGCGGCAAACATTGGTGTAGCTAAGGATATGGCGACGATTAATGCTAGTTCAAATTCTAAAGAAGATATTTTTGGCTCATGGTTGGTTGCATAGCGTCCCTAAAGGCGTCTTGCTAGAAATAAGTCTTCTTCTATTTCCCAGGAGAAGCCCATATATAACACTATCACTAGAAATCGGTTTGACTCTTTGCAGCTAGAGGATAGAGTGATTATCCTGGTGGATAAGGCTCGGTTGAGCCTGGCAAGAGGCTTTCTAGTGTTAGTGGGCCTGTGGGTCCAAAAGGTGAAGGTAAGAAGCCTATGGTGGTTAAAGGGGTTGGGAGGTCTGGTAATGAGAAGGGTCAGTTTCGGCCTGGGCCTATTATACGTAGGCCTATTTTGGAGGGTCCAATGGTTGTACCTCGGCGCTAGGAGACTTTGGAGGTTGGACCCAGTTCTGAGCCGAATGTCTAGGGTATGGTGTTTGATGCATCAACCCAGACTTTGGTTGTGGACTCTCAAGTTCCTAACATTTTGTCAGCAACGTTGCTTGTATGGCCGGTGATTGATACTGTTGGTGGTGGGGTGGTAGCAAAATTTGTTTTGAATGAACCCAAACCTCCCGACCCCATTGATGGTGATGTCATCGTGTGTGAGAAACCAGTTGTACTTTCAGAAGCTTTGGCTAACAATGTTGGTTGTGTGGTGAATAATGTGGTTTTATCGAAGACTGATGATGATATTTTAGATGATAATGGAGATTGTGGTGGTCGCTGTCGGAGTCGAAGCCCACCTAGAAAGTTGTAAACTTATGGCTCCTTTTAATCCTTTTTTATGGATTTAAAAATAATTCAGTAGAATTATAGTGAAGCTGCAAAGAGTGGTTTTTTGACTAATGTAAAAGAATTATGTCATCTTCATCATCCGGAAATTTTGGTTATTGTGGAGCCTAGAATTTCGAATGAAAGAGCGAATATGGTGGCCAAGAAGGTAGGTTTTTCTGACTTCTTCCTTTCTCATTCTGTTGGTTTTACTGGTGGTGTTTGGTTGTTTTGGATTAAGGATGTTTGTGATATACGTTTGCTTCTGATGGATGCTCAATTTATTCATTGTTTAGTTACTGTTAGGGGGAGTAGTGGTTGGTTTTTTACTATGGTGTGTGCTAGTCCTATTCGTAGTATGTGCGATTTTTTCTGGTCTCAGATGTATGATATTGCAGATTCTGTAGATGAGCCTCGGTTGTTATTTGGATATTAATGACATTGCATATGTCCATGAGAAAAAAAGGGGGTGATTTACCATCTGTCACTAACTGTAGTCGGTTTTTACGACATTAGGACTATGCTCCCTTATGGATTTGGGTTGTGTGGGTTGTCAGCTTACTTAGACACGCTCAATTACTCGAATTGGGGTTATACAAGAACATTTAGATCAGGCTTTGTGTAATGCTGGTTGGCAGCTGAGATTTCCTGAAGCTTCTGTTACGTCTATGTCTCGGCTTGTTTATGATCATTTTCCTCTATTATTGTCTTTGAGAGGTTTATCTTCCTTTCCTTTAGAGAGACCGTTCCAGTTTGAGGCTGCTTGGACTTTACGGAAGGATTTTAAGCAAATTGTTTCATCGGCATGGTTTGCGCCTCATGATTCTATTTCTAGTGTTCTTTTGACAGTTCAGGAACACACAATACATTGGAATGAGGAGGTTTTCGGTAATATTTTTTAGAGTAAGAGGGTTTTACTAAAGCGAATAAAGGGTGTTCAATTGGCTATTCAGAATCATCCTTCTTCTTCTCTCTTGTTGCTTGAAAAAGATTTATTATGTCAATATGATTTGTGTTTGAAACAGGAAGAGACACTTTGGTTTTAGAAGTCTCGTGCTGCCTGGATCAAGGATGGTGATCGATGTACTAAGTATTGTCATGCGCTTACTAGAGTTCGTCAGAGATAGAATAAAATTGAATGTTTGAAGAATGATGCTGGGGAGTGGGTGTTGGATCCAGATTTTTGAAGGATATGATAGTAGGGTTCTATGTGAAGTTGTTCTCGAATGATGGGGTTTTTAATCTTGTGGGTTTTGCGGGTTTGAATTTTCCTCGATTATCTGATACAAAAGTTAAAGATTTGTTCTCAGATTTGTTGACACCTGTTACTAGGGAAGAAGTTTGGTTGGTTGTTTCGAGTATGGGTTCTTATAAGGCCCCTGGACCAGACGGTTTTCAACTTATATTTTTTAAGAAGTATTGGGATGTGGATGGAGAAGGGGGGTTCCAGTTTGTGTCGTAAACTTTTAATTCTGGTGTGATGAATGCTCAGGCTGCTAAGGGTTTTATTGTACTAATTCCTAAGGTTTATGCTCCAGAATCGATTTCTCAGTTTCGGCCTATTACACTTTGTAATGTGTTGTATAAAGTGGTAATAAAGGTTTTGTCGAATTGTTTGAAACCTTTTATTGATGGTTTGGTTAGTCCGTTCTAGAGTAGTTTTATTCCTGGTCGTACCACTACTGATAATATTATTATTTTAGGCGGTCTCAAGGTAAAATGGGCCATTTTGCTTTGAAAGTTGATTTAGAGAAGGCCTATGATAGGACAATTAAGACTATCTGTGGTTTGTGTTACAGGTCTTTGGTTTTCCTTCTCTGTGGGTTACTCTGCTTTTAAGTGTTATTTCTCAGTCTTCATTGGCTATTTTATGGAACGACAATCTGCATCATTCTTTACGACTCGAGGGCTCTGACAGGGTAATCCAATCTTCCCTTATTTATTTGTTTTTTATACGGAAGGTTTGACTATGCTTATTCAAAGAGCACTGATGAGTAAACAATGGATGCCATTTAGGGCATCTAAAGGTGGGCCTGGTATTAGTCATTTATTTTTTGCTGATGATTTGTTGATTTTTGGTACAGCTTCAGATAAGCAGGTACAAGTGGTTCGTGAGGTGTTGGATGTGTGTATGGTGAGTAGGTAGCAGGCTAATCTTTCTAAGTCATGAATTTATTTTTCAAATTTTGTTTCTCGTGTTAGGAAGTCCCAGTTACAACAATTGCTGGACGTCGCAATTATTTCGGACTTGGACATGTATTTGGGTGTTCCGTTATTGCATGGTCGTACTTCAATTGCTCATTACAAGCATATTGTGAGTTCAGTGGAGATTAAGCTGGCTACTTGGTGTTCTAACTTTCTGAGTCCCGCTAGCAAGGAAGTGCTTATTAAGTCTTCTATTTCTTCACTACCAATTTACACGATGCAAACGGTTTGGTTACCTTCCTCTATTTGTGGTCATTTAGATCGTTTGGCTCGTGATTTTTATTAGGGTTCCTCACCAAATCGGCATAAGCTGCATTTGGTTGGTTGGAATTGGCTTATTCAGCCCAAAAGTTCTGAAGGTCTTGCTTTAAAAAGTTCTAGATTGTTGAATGTTGCGTTGTTGGGTAAGTTAGGATGGAAGTTATTTTTGAATGATTCTGCTTTGTGGGCAGAGGTGTTACGTCGGAAATATTGTAATGGTGGGTCTTTTCCCCTTTTTACTAAGGGTTCGGCTTCAAGTTTATAGAAGGGGGTAGTTAAAAGTTTTAATTTATTGTTTCCTCTTTCGATTTGGAGGGTTGGGGATGGTTCTCAGATTAGTCTTTGGTTTGATAATTGGTGCTCGGGGGGTCCTTTAGTGGATCATATGGTTAGTTTGATAGTAGGGGAAGAACATTTTCGGGTAGCACATATAATTAATGATGGTTCTTGAGATTTTTCGGGCTTACGTTCTGAAATTTCGGCTCGTCTAAGGGAGGTTATTCAGGCAATTCTTTTGCCTTTATTTACTTCGGTGCAGGATACTATCTCTTGGAGTTTTTCTTCCAATTGTGCATATTCGGTTGGAGCAGCTTTCGGAAGAGGTGTCTAATGTTTCAGTTTCGTCTATTTTTTCTTGGTTGTGGAAGGTGGTCGGCCCACCGAAATTGAAAAATTTCTTGTGGTTACTTAGGCACTCGTGTCTTCCGATGAATTCTTTGTGGTTCTCACGAGATTTGGCTACTTCTAATTTGTGTGGAGTGTGCTCTTTATATGTTGAGTCTCCTTTGCATTTGTTGCGCGATTGTAATCATGTAGTTGCTTGGTGGCAGCGGTGGGATGTTCCTGATGATTTTTTTTATTGCAGCGGATTTGGTTGATTGCCTAGCTGTGAATCTGCGTGCTCGTGCAGTGGGTCCTTTTGGTTTTGACTGGGCACATTGGTTTCTGGCACGTATTTAGTGGTTGTGGAAGGCTAGGAATTTATGGGTCTTTCAACAAGAGTTTCTTTTCTTAGCACATTTGAATGGTTGTGTCTTTAAAGTTGCACTGGATGTGTCCTTGACTTCTGCTCCACATCCGAAGCTTCAAGATGTGAGGCGTTGGATTGGTTGGATTGCACCGCCTACTAATTGAGTGAAGTTGAATTGTGAAGGCAGTGCTATTGTTAATCATGGGCTAGATAGTAGTGGAAGGTTGTTGCGTGATTCATTTAGTTGATGGCTAAGGGGTATTCGTTTCGAATTGGTGTTTCAACTATCTTGGTGAGAGAGTTATGGTTTATTCGAGATGGTTTGAGTTTTGCATGGGATAAGGGTTTTCGGTAAGTCGTGGTAGAATCTGATAGCATGAAGACGGTGAGGATAGTGACTTGTGGTATTATATCTTCACATCCCCTATATGTTTTGGTTTTAGATATTCAAGCATTACTTGCTAGGACTTGGATTTGTTCTATTAGGCATGTGCTTCGTGAAGGTAATTTTACAGTAGATTGTCTGGCTAAATTAGGTCATAGAATTTCTTCCACTTTTCAGGTTTGAGACGATATTCCTGACGCTCTCTCCTTGATTGTATGGGTTGATACTTGTAGTATTTCTTTTATGAGATAGCTTTGGTTTTTTTTTATTTGTAGCCCAAATGTTACCAAAAAAAAAGTCTCATGGTTAGTTTCAAATTATATTATTTAAATATTGTCACCGTATTTGGAGTCTCGTCCTCTGAATTTTTTATTTTTCTTCAGTAAATTCTCTACATGTTTTTCTATATTTCTGTGCCTATCAGCCATGCAATGCAAGGTTCGCATTTCACATTCTTTTAAGGTTAAAAAAAAATCAATTTAGTCCACTGCAAATTTTAAAGCTTCTTTTTCGTTTCTGTTTCGTCACGATTCCAGAGTTAATGTTTGATATACGTTCCTTTCCTGTTTCTTTCCCAGGTCCACCTTGCAGATTTCGTTTTGATCACTTAAGTTTTTTACAGAACAGACACTGGGGCTCAAAATAAGCCATCGAGAGATACGGCAAAGTTCAATTATTTATGGACAGAGGCTGTTTCAGAATACATGACCAAAGAGTGATCCAACACGTTAATGGAACTCTCTAGTACTACTGTTCTGAAATGTGCACATCTTTCAGATAACACATAAACCGGCTATTTTCATCAAAAACAGAAATACCGACTACAAATTTTGAAATAGCTCTACCACAATCAAATCTGATTCATAGTTTCCGTGATGGACTTCCTTGGTGTGGTTGAGACCATGATTATTTTGCACATTAGTATACAACTGAGCCCGTTCCAAGCATACTGCTAGCCATCTTGCTTAGAATGCCGCTGTCAACTCTTGGCTGAATTAATCCTGCAAATGCTATCTTATGTAAGACTTAACAGTACATTAAAAAAACTCATTAGAAATCTCACAGGCACTGTACAACAAACCGTTCAAAGTTTAAGATGGAAGCAAATTATTATCATCAGGACAGATGAAATTTTCACCTTATGATCACCACCTAAATACTTATCAGATGCTGTGCGCTGATCAAGGACTTCGTAGAAGCATTTTCAACACGGAGACTAACAGAAACTTCGCAAAACATAAACAAAAAATGACAAATTTCCAGATGAAGTCAAAAGCTTAACCTTATCATGATATCAGAAATCAACAATCAACCCATTTCATGAGGTTCAAGTTCGGACATTGTTTCATCACTAGATTATGAAAACCCAGGAGTTTAACCGTGTAGGATCCACAGAAATTCAAAATGAAAGGAAGAATACTACTTTGACTGAGAAAGAAAGGTAAATTCAGGGCTACTGAAACAACAGACAGGATTGGCTCCCCCAAAAAGTTGTTATGCACATTCACTCATCCATGTCCACTTTACCAGAAAATTTTATCAGTGATGAAGAAAATGATTTAGAATTTAAACCTAAGTAGGTTATTTGGCATGTCATTCTGCAACATTTGAGGTTGGTCTTCCAGATTACTGGTTGCATGTGGAAGAACACCAGTCACTGGCTCGCTGACACTTCGAGGTAGATTATCTGTAAAAAGCTCCTTAAGACCCTGAAAGGATACAAGTCATATAAACAAGGGGGCTGCAGAATCATCACATGGAAATCCTATACAAATAGTTGATTTGCAATTAAGCTGCCAAGTAATCACTCAGGAAGATTGTAATTTCAAAGTGTGTAGGTGCAACTGTATGTATGTACGTGGAACCCATGTAAATAGGAGAGGGGTTGAGGTAGAGAGAGTAAGATGAAAGAAGCCCACATTGATGTCTTTATACTTAAAAAAGCACATACCGGCAAAGTTCGAACTTCAGAGTATGTAAGTGAACTATGAGTTATCCCAGAATTTTTAAGCCCCTCCTACAAGGAGATATTGAACCAACAGTTAGAACTACTACCTGGAAGAGTTGCCAAGTACATCCTAGACTTCATTAATGTGAAGAAACAAAAGACTTCGAGTATCACGCACATAGTGGAAAAGATTGGAAAAGTGTTGAAAGAAGCTATGTCATTCTTCCCAACTACAAAATCAAAATATTGCCGCACACACTTGAACAGGATGGCACAACTGCATGAATAGAGGAAATGAAAAAATAACCCTCCTTAGATTTGAATTATCTTGTATGCACTTTTACATCTTGAAAGTGCATGAACAATACACCAATTTACTTCTTAAGTGACAATTGCTTACTTCCAGGAAGATCCAATCCTACATGTACAGAAGAAAGGAAACAATTCCATTCCTTTTTTGCACAAGTAAACATAGGTCACTCGTATTTCTTATCACAAAACGAACTCTTACCTCACTAATATTGAATCCTAAATTTTGACTAATAATCTCATGGAAAATATTCTGAATGCTAAGACAGCAAACAGTTTGATTAATGAAACATTTTCAAACCTGCAGAGACTCCAGTTCTTTACTCCTAATATTTTTGCCACCAACAAAGTTGCAGAGGTAGAGAACACCCTCATTTGCAAGATCCTGCCATCAAACACCTGGATCAGTTCACAAGTACACAGGAATCTGAAAGGCCAACAGCCAATGCAGTTGCCATCAATATGTGTTCAAATAAATCAAGAAACTAAAGTTTTTGTTTCATCTTTTTCTTTCTTCCTCCTCTTATCTCACCCCACTCAACAGTTTACCAACTTCCTTTCCATTTTCAGCTTCATCTATGTCTATGTTACCATCTAGTTGACTATTCGATAATACACGAACTGTTTCAAGATGATTATATAAAACCTGACAAAATAAATGGTGCTGGGCAAGTTCATTCAGTTTCGTTTTAACACCTTATTTAGATGAAAACCCATTTTCTCATTTATGCTTTCTTTGATTTTCAAACAAAAAATATCAACTGCAACAGTACAAGCCAGCATTAATTCCGTTTAAAATCATTAAATCATACCGGACAGAGATTAACAAATGTGAAGAATTCAGGATTAAGTCACTTAACTCCTTCAAGCTAAACTCCTGTACAACAGGAATAATAGCAGCATGCCCAAAGATGCACAAGACTATATACAATGCTTTCGATATTTAGCAATTATGCCCTCCAGTTCAAAACAAAGTCTTGAGCAAATAATTTCAAATCGCTTAGCACTCTCATAACCAAATTAACCCAAGCTGTTACAATAAGACTATCAGTTAAACAATCTTTAACAAGAAACAAAATCAATGTAGCCCAATAATACATACTACCTGTTACTAATTTCTTTTACTACATAAACCAGCCTACACATTAATGGCTGTGTTTTGAGAGCACTTACCAATTAAAATATAAGATACATGTAAACTACGGTATCAACTTGTCAGGAATATATACTAGGCATATCAAAAAGACTTTCATAGATACAATCGGCATCAGCATGTGCAGATAGACACAGTAATCAGGCATATTAGATATAAAATAGAACACTAGAAAAGAAAAGAGCTCTACCTGCTTCCTCCCTATTGTACCTATCTTCCCATCCTGTAATAAGAGGCAGATAAAATATCAAGAAGTCAAACAAGGATAAAGACATGATGTCAACTGAAATCAGATTGGAAAAATGAAATAATGCTTCCTTGTCCTCTGTCTCCTTATAACAGTTAGAATAAAAAGAAAATACGACACATTGATTACAAATTTTTTCAATTTATTTGTAGCGGAATGGAAGAAACAATCCAGTGAAACTTGTAGTAAACAAGTCCTTTTTAAGCTTTTTGACTTTTTTCTCCATTTCAGCCCTTCAAGAGAAGTGAAAAATTGCTGCAACAGGAGTCTGAAACTCTTCTTTGAGAGCAACTCAGAACCATGACAAAAGAAATCACATGGTGGCAAGAATGATGAATGCTAGAAAAACCAATAAGTATCATCAATCAGGATAAATGTGCCAAAATTCAAACCTACCAAACCAGAAACTAAAGACTGCAACTCCCACAACTCAGATCCAATCTGTGAAATATTTTCGGAAGCAGAGTGAACCTGATTAAATATAAAAAAATATTAGGATGGTAGCAGAGAGAATTTGTATGTTACGTATCATAATCAGTGCTTATCTCGTATCCAGTGTGAATTGACTCAATCAAGCACCAGGTGAAGTACTGCATCTAGTTGAGGAATACCAAACTTTTTACATTAAGCATTACCCTCAAGCCTAAATTGAGTTCTCAGATACTAGAAAAGGAATTGAAAGTTTAACTATTAGCTTTGATGAAGTCCAACACAATGTTCCCTTTTTCAATTATTGATGGATAGACTACAACTAGGGATTTTGTTATGGTTTTTTTATGCTTATTATAAAAGCCAGCCAATTCAAAATTAATAGAAGAATTCTCTTTACCTTGGTCCAAATTTTAACATGTTTAGTCAAGGGTGAGAAAAAGAAGGAAAAAGATGATTGAATTTGGGTTAAGTTATAATCTTACGTCTCTTTCTATGGCTTTTGAGATTTCCTTTTGACCCTCCATTTTATCATCCAACATCTGTATTCGCTGTGTTAAATGCTTCTTCGCAGCCTGGACAAAAGAGTGATGGAAATACATTCAACATCTACATAAATGTTGCATGAACGTAGGTGGACCCTGTAACATACTTCATATCATAAGATCTATAATGCCCTATGCCACCAAAGTGAAAATGATCAATAAGAAATAAACAATTGGGAAAGAGTTCAAAGCTAAATGAAAATAATCACATGTCTAAATAAGCTATAATGTCTACCCAACCCTTTTTGGCGGTCATTGCTCATGCTAGCCTACCCTCACAGAAAACCGTCCTTGGCTTAAAAATGGATAGAAGAAAATGCAACAAGAAATATTCATAAAGTATACAGAACTTGACTTTATCAGAACTTACAGACAAAGTCTCCGACACCTGCTCCAAATGTTTTGTCAAATTTGCAACAGCAGTTGCCATATTACGCTTTGTTACATACATGAGATCTGAAAATTTTATACCCTGATTGCCAAAAGAATCATTAACAAAGAAATTGAGTCTCTTGAAAGTACCTTGATGAGTTAGAATTCATGTAATATAAAATAAAAGAATATAAAAGGTACAATCACAATTAAATAAAGTAATATACAAAATTAGAGACTGACTAAAATAAGCCAATGAAAACAGTTCGATATTCACAGCACATACCTTCCACCACATGTAACCATAACTCAATAAACCCAAGGTAGCAACAGGAACTATGAGACCTGAGCAGTTACCTGCACAAATCATGAATAAAAATCAGAAAATTCCCTGGACTTATTTCAAAACATTTTGAAAGGAACCATATCACTAGAATATACCTATTTGGCTAGAAGCCCCATTCAGAATTATTTGGGGTTGCATTCGATGACATTGGAGTTCATTTTGCAACGTTTTCAGCTGTGTAAACCAGAAAGTTACTGAAAATAAGTTCCAAAACTAAAAGTAGTACCAGTGCGTAAGTCGCATGCATCTTAGTCTGTTTAAATTATCCTGATAGAAAAATTACACAAACAAAATATAAAACAGACCTACTTAACTAGGCCAGATCCTTACTACCTGTTCGGAAAGAGGGTCAGAATCACCTTCTGATTGTCCACCAGAATTCTCTAATCTTCTAGTCAATGCCTTCCAAACACATTAAACAAACCACAATTGCCATAAACAGATTGAATGAAACTCACAAGAATTTAAATGAAACTATGATTTCGCTAAACAAGAAATTCCAAACAAAACACTCGTCAAGAAAATTTCAGTAGAACTGAGCTAAAAACAATAAAACAAGATGAAGCTTATTGAAGCGACTTTCTCCAGTTTCATAGCAATCATAAGCCATGCCAAACTCAATTAACTCGAACATAACTAAGCAATAACTTTAAATTCCACGCCACTTAACCAAAACAGAAATAGAAAAAACCGAAAATCAAATAAAATAATGAAAACCCAGCTAGAAAAATGAATATGAGAAATGTCAACAAAGAGTAGTACCTGGAGATGACCAATCAAATCAGACAATTTACCATCGTTGGCCAGGACTGTAGCGGTGTAGCCTATACAACGACAACACAGAGGTCAAATTAAGAACAGCAGCAGATGTATGCATAGAAGTCCGAGAAAGTTATAAAGATCGCAGGTGGTCGGAAGTGGCACCTGCTCCGGCAAGGAAAACGATCTTGGAAAGTCCAATTCCAGATTGCATAGCCATGGCGGTGATCTGGCGAAACCCTAGGTCGTCAGGCTTTGATTCCGGAGAGGAGTAATCAACTGCCTTGGTGAGTGGTGAAGTATTCAACTGGGGCTGTTTGGGGCGGTCAGATCGTAATGGACTGGATTAGTTGATTTGGGTCAACTATTTAACCCGTGAATCGGTCCGAAAACTTGTACCAGCAAAGGATAAGCAACATAAGCAAGAATCGACGTCGCAGTGGAACAAATTTTAAAAAATGGCATATTAAATGTTAAACTATATTTTGAATCCAAAATTTTATCCGAATTGTCAAAATTAAAAATGATGTTAATTATAAAATTTTAATTTAATATAAATATAATCTAATATTAAGTCCACTATTAATATTGTTGATGAATTGTCATATAATCACTCTTTAATATTAAGTTAGTAGATAATAAAAAAATTATTTAATTAAAATTTTCAAATATTAATTTTATCATACTTATCTCTATTGCAACGTTTCATCTACATCAATCATTTATGTTTTTTTGTCATTTTTATTTAAAATTTTTAAATTATCAACTATTTAAATTTTTGGTCAACTTTTAATATCTTTTTTATTTCACTTGAGTTTTTTTTTCCTTTTTTTTACAAAGGAAGAAAAACACTGGAGTAGGCTAACGCTTTGCTCGACGGTACAGAGCGCCTATCTTGTCCCGATGAAGGAGCTCCACAACCGAAAACAGTGCCTCCTAAATGTAGTGAGCTCCTGGTCTAACCCGGTCTAGGAGGGCAGCTAGATGGTCAGCGCACTGGTTGCCCTCCCTAGGGACGTACTGCATATTCACCTCCCAAACTCGTTGTAGGAGAACACGGGTACCTGCAAGCAAAAAAGGATTGTCAGGAAACTGCACATAAGAAGATGAAAGGATATTAATGATCTCGTGGGAGTCCACTTCGAGAAGGACTCGGCAGTTTCTGAGTGATTTTTTTTCCTTCTATAACTTCACCGAAGATTTCATTCTTGTTGAGAAGTTATCATCCCTAAACTCAACCAATCTATGAAAGAAAACGGTGTTGATTCTTCTTTCATTGTTTTTCAATAAGTATCCCATTAGATTTCAATTGCAAAGTTCAACCAAGATAGGCAATTAAATGCCGGATTTGGCCCATACTTTTATTTATTAGATTTTTATATTGTTTCTTCATTTCAAGATTCGTACTTATAATTTTAGATGGCTCTTGTCCTTGAGCCTTTCAATAAAGTAAGTATAAAGTTGGTGAATGAAGTTTTACTTTGACATATGTAGAAATTGTTAGATTTCAAAATGTTATATAAAGATATAAGTAGGAATAACGAATATGTTGCAAATTTCTTTACTGGGATTTGTTTAAAAGCTTAAGTACAAGGAAATCAAAGCAATTCACTCAAAAGTGTCAAAGGTTCAAAAACTTACAAAAAAGAATGACAAAAAAGATTATAGATAATAATAAAGAAAGACAAAGGATGATAAAATTAACATTTCAAAATTTTAACAATTTAATTATTTAATTAAATAATAAAATTATTATTATTATTATTTTATTATATAAGTGTATGCTAATTTTGGATTAGAGAGAGATTACTGGACAGTCCATATTGGACACGTTAATTGTAGAATTAACGTTAGGCTATAATTGTAATAAATTGAAAATTTGTATATTTAATTAATATAATTTTTAGTTTTAGCTATTATTATAAAATTGACTAATGTTTTAAATTAAAAACATAATTTATCATATATTAAAAACCTAACTTCAAGTCAAAGCTCCAAATTTATCAACTTTGTATCAACATAAAAAAAAATAGTATTATAGACAATAGTTATGTAGTGTAAACATAAATTATCCACATTTCAATAATCAATAATCAATATTTATTAAAACAAAAAAGAATTGTGATGTTGTGATGCAGTTAACGAGAGTCACAAATAATTGAGGGAGAAGAAGAAAATGTGACGATGGCATTAAGATAATAACAGGGAGTTATAAAATATCATAGAATTATTTGTTGTGGACTGTAATTAGAAGGATCTGTATTATATTGTCATTGGACAAATTGCTTAAACCTAACAACTATGTAAAGGAGTTGTTGAGTTTGTCATTAGTTGTCGAAGAAACAATTAACTTCTTTTCCTTTTTCACTCCCTCAATCTCTCTCTAATTCCTTTTAATCCATGCAATTTCATAATTTTATAAACTCTAGATGCTTTTTAGCTACATCAATTTAACATTAGTGCAAATTGCTACTTATAATATTATGGGTGACAATGGCCAAAGATAGAAGAGCACGTGACCATAGGAGGTTCAAGGAATTCATTAAAACATAAATGAAGGATTTTGAAACGAGTTATAAGAAGAGTACACCAACATCAAAACAATGACGTAGTAACTTCAAAAAACTTGTAGGCTTTAACATATGGAAGTCATGGGCAAAAAATTAAAGATTGTGTCATTTGAAAATATTTCATATAGGATGTGTCGTACCAAAAAGATTTAGTATATTGGAGTTTTCACATTTTGAAAGAAAAAATGGTAAGGAAATCGATCTAGAAATGCAAACAATTATTTCCTTTTAATGGAACCACTCCTGAATTGAAAGTGTAAATTGTAGATATACATTTGAGTTAGGAAGCATTATTGTGGCATTAGCTATACATGAAAAACAGATTGACTAATGAGGTTCCAAGTTAGGGGGAGTATATTTTGGATCTAAAATAACGTTTGTAGATCCATCATCTTTGGAGATAGATGGAGAATTGAAGGATTTGGTACAAACTATTTCTATGAAGAAATATTGTTTTAAGTTTGATGAATTGTCACATAATTTATTGATTATAGAGTTGCATTTGGTTCATTTGTTTCTAAAATCACTAAAAAGTGGCATTAAAATATGCAACGAATACGCTAAACACCTAAAGTTTACAATTGATGTGTTATTTGGCAAGGAAATAGAAAATGGTATTTCAAACTTGTCAATTATGATATAAGAGAATAAATATAAGTCATTTTGGAAAAATATCTAAAGCATTAATGACGATGAATAATGATGGAATATTGGATACACATATAGCTCAAGTAAAGCAATTAACTCAAGTTAGAGACTCTAAATTTACTAAAGCATCAGTTAATAAGGACTTTGATGAAAAATGGCAAAGGATATAGCCAAAGACATAACCTTTTAAAAAAATTAGATATACATCATTGAAAATGTGGTAGAAGAAAATAAGAGAATATAGTCGGTAGATGAAGGTTTTAGTAATGGACACACAAAGAACCTTAGAATATCATTGAAAGCTATAACTAAATTCGTAGATGGTGGATTAAAACAAATAAATGTGATTGATTTCTATAGAAATAAGCCATTACATATATTAATTGATTGTGGGAGTACCCATATAATGGGAAACCACCTAAAAATAAAACTTAAAGAACTGACAAATAAGATTGAAATCTCACTAAAGAAATTAAATAAGATTTTTAAAGAACTGATACGTAAATTATGAAGAGTTAAGAACTAAATTCATAAGTGTATGAATGTCATAAAGAAGGAATTCTTTAATAATTCCTAAAGAAAAATAGATAAAGCACTCATGACTTTCAATATTCAATATTGTGTAACTCATAATTTTATATCTTCTCAAACTCTAGCTTTTGTAATTGTTCCAATAGGCGTATGTAATTGATCTTCTAATTAGCTATTTATGCTTGCATCATCCTAATTTTTTGGATGTTGGGATAATGACTAAAGGAGGATGTGATTTGGTGAAGATTGATTATGTCAAATATGCTTGGAGGAGGGATGTAGTAGTTGAGTCCCCTAATGTGTAAGAATTTTGAATGGTTTATAAGAGGCTAAAAAATATTTATATACACGTTTGTAAGTTCTATAGGTGAGTATTGCATAGTACAATTTTATAAAAGGAATAATGCAGTTTGAGTGAAAAGGAAAGAGGTGAATATTAATTAGTAGTGTGAAGAAACAAAATTTTATTAAGTTATCTAATAAGAGAATGACAAAGTTGTTCCAATTTTTATTCCAATTTTAAACAACATCAAACTAACTTTATAAGATATTACTGAACAAGAAACACAATTAGTCTTGTTCAGCTAGATGTATACAGAATAAAGAAACAAAAAAGGATAATAAAGAAGTAATGAACAATGGGAGTGCAGCAAATATGAAAAATATTTTTATGTCAATATGCAAATATGTTTGTGGAACTATCTCAGTCACCTTTAAAGAGGTCATATAATCATCAAATTCTTTAATGGAAGGCACTGAAGGTTGTTAATGGAAGGCACTGAAGGTTGTTAACTAGAGATCTTATAGGTATAAAGGACTTGAGAAGGATGCTATAAAAGAGTTGGTGCAAGAAATATTGAAATGAGAAATCATTCAATATACTCATTTTTCACTCTTATGGTATTAGTTAAAAAGAAGGATGACAGTTGGAGGTTGTGCGTTGATTATAAATCTCTTAATAAGCTATTATGGAAAATTTTTCTATACTTTTGTAGAACTTTGGATGAGTTACAAAATGTTAAGTAATTCTCTAAGCTTGATTTAAGGGCTAGCTATTACCTAGGATAACAAATTGAAAAAAGAAACATTCAGGACTTATGAATAGCAGCAAAAAATTTTAGTAATTACTGTTTAGTAGACTCATTGAAGTAATGCAACATATTGTTGTCTGTAGAACAGATTATGGCACTGCCCGAGAGATTTCTGTTAGTCCACAAAATAGGATGGTACGGGAAGGAATTTTTATCCAAACATTAATTGGTCCAGTATTAACAAACTAGATATATATGGGGCTACGATGTATTGCCGTTCGAAATCAAGAGACTGGGATTGGACTTTTCAATGGATTCATAACCTTTTGAAGACGGAACATATTTATTCGAACTTCTTTTAGTAAGTCCATATCTTTAAAATACATTCATTTATATATATATATGACAAAGAAGTGTTGACTTTACTGATGACTATTAGACAATGATTACATTATCCATTAAAAAAAAGAATTGCGGTACATTCTAACCATAAGAGGATAAAATTTCTACTTAAACAAACAAAAAATGTAATTCTATTTCAACAAAATTAGGTGCTAAAGTTATTAGAATAAGATTTAAAGATTGTATATAACATGAGACTTTACAACCAAATAGCAAATGTACTTTCTCGAGTGTTTAGTTTTGAATTATTCTCACTATTGGTGTCTACTATCAATTATAATCTCTTACAAGAGGTTAAGAACATTTAAAAAGGTGACAAAGGCTTGCACGAGGTGATTGTTAAATTAGGAGGAGTTTCAGACTTCATTTAACATGGGATGTTTAAATAGAGTTAGGTAAATATTTAAACTCTAATTGCTTTTATGGCAACTCAGATGGTCATTCTGAAGTATGTGAAACTTTTAAAAGGATCCAATTAATGTTCTTTTGAAGGACATCTACTTCAACGTTTACCTATTTTAGAGTAACGATGGATTGACATCACTATAGATTTTATTGAGAGCTAACTTATGTGAAAGGGAAAGTCTGGTATTTTAGTAGCAGTAATAGGTTGAACAAGTGGGAGCATCTTTTAGTTCTAGCTTATCCATATTCTACATGAAGTGTTGCAGAATTATTTGTTGATCATGTTTCCATATTGTATGCCAGGACACATATTGTAGTGAATGACATGGATCCACTCTTTTTACAAATTAGTTTTGACAATAATTTTTGAGCTTAGAGACCTAGTCCTCACTAATGGGCAAAAGTAGTTTTTACTTTTTGAGCCACATGTTATCTAGCCATTCTTTTAAAAGCTTTTTATAGGCTTCCGCCACCAAATTACTCTGTACGTATTTGATCTTATTTTGAAGATAATGTGGCATAAAGAAAGCATGCTAAAGCTGACATTGGTTCATATGAATAAATCAATTTGGCGTAACTTACCACATATTTTAAAAGTCTTAATTATTAATATATATTGTCCAAAATTAACACAAATAATAAAAATTAATAAAACAATATTATTTAATCACATAACAAACGAAAAGTTTGAATATTTAATTATCATTTTTTAAAATTCGAACTATAATTACAAAATTGAATAAAGTTTGAGATTATTTTTATAATTAACTCAATAAAAAACAGTTAAATTGTTTCTTTTCTCCTCTCTCACTAATGTCTCTCTAATTCTTCTTAATTCTAATATAAACCCTAAATATTTTTTACCTGCATCATGCTCTGATTGAGAAGCACGTTTTCCCGATTAGTTAACTAACTCGGTCAAACTATAGATGAAGAATGTCTGTTGATACGAACATGAAACAAGGCGTGCACCCTTTTCAGACAAAGATTGGTACATCAGTCTACAGGAAGCTTCTCGAGTTCCTCATAGTTTTGGGTTGGCTTTAGACTTCTAACAAGACAAGTCCTCCTGTTATGTCCTCTGCCTTCACACAATCCACAAGAGTATGCTCTACCTCTAGAAATGAGGTGGTGAGTTTTTGGATCACCACCGCTTAATCTCAGTCCACTAAATTTAGGGCAGGTCCTGCGGTTGTGGCCAATTTTACGGCATATTTTGCAGCGATGCTTCCTTCTTCTATGTTTCCGACTGCTCATCTTTAACTTCAGACAGGTTCTTCTGTTGTGGCCCTTTTCCCCACACACGTGGCATCTGAACCGTCTATCTATGGAACTGTTGTTAAGTTCTGGGCAGTAATGCTTCCTGTGCCCTTCACATCCACAGTTTTTGCAGTAAAATTTAACTCCTACAATGGAAAGGGAGATGATTGTAGACAACAAAAACAGATGACCGATTGAACTTCGATATGCTATTAAAAGAATTAGTGAGTTGCATGGTCCAACCTTTCATGGCAATGCTCCGCTTGCGACGGTTTTCTGGGTCACTGAAGAAAGCTTTCAATGTTTCAGAAGCACGTTTCCTTGCTGCTGCAGTTCCTTTAGCTTTCTGCATTAAATGCATACGCTTCAATCCATATACCCCTAATATCATAAAATCACTCTACTAACCACTATCGTGTTAATATCAACTGTTAATCTTCTTTACAGGAAAGTGTATTGGGCTTAATTTTCTAGCATCTTGAAAGACCTGCAGCTCCAAAAGGAGTCCCGTCAATGGTATAGTAAAAAACAACTTGAGTTCTTCTTTGATCCTTGGAGTCTCTAGGTTGTGGTTTTTGTTCTAAGTTCTAATGGATCTCATTCTAACATTGGAACTTACTACATTGCAGTGTTCCAGAGAATGCAGCTTTGATTTACAAAACTAGGGACATTTTGACATTTGTTAATAACGTACCAATCAACATCACTGAATCAATGAAAATAAACCATGACCAGATAAGCAAGAAAGATCTTCTGCACACCACAAATAAGGATACAGCTCAAAAAATTGAAGAACTAAATTAACACTCACGACCTTTATTGCAGCCACTCTTTGGGCATGAAGCCTAG
>JANITX010000003.1:22790734-22804718 GCA_027564395.1 Erythroxylum ulei
CGATTATACTTCACGATGTTGTATGGTCCTTTCCGCAGTATATTTTGAATATTCGGGCCATACGCGATCCAACATAAATCACGTATAAGTTATTTAAGAATGTTGTACATGCTAGAGGGCTGCTAAGAATTTTGAGAGGCTAAAGAATGTATGAGTATATTACAACACTTATTGACCCTTTATTCATTAGTGTGAATAAGAAGCTTTTGAGTTGTATACTTGTTATAATCGGAGAAATTGATTAGGAAACACTTTATAAGGATTTCTCTTAATTTATAAAGGGTTAATATTCACTAATGGAAAAATAAGATTATTATAATTCTCTTCATTCATAACAAAGAAGATGTTATCTAAATGACTACTCTTCATCTATTAAAGGAAGAAGAGGACAAAGTCTCAGGTGGAGCTTGGGGAGTGAATGTAAGCTAAGGTTTGTTTGACCAAGCTATTGTAAATGACTTTCTTTTCTCTTTCTTTACTTTCTTTTACTTATTATAGTGATTATTTAGTGATTATCATAAGTGAATTTTGTATAACTATTAATTAGTTTAAAACTACGAAAAAAATAAATACACACAATTCTCCATCGTCTCACGTGTCATCCTAGGACCAATGATTGGTATTATAACATGTCTCATTTATTGCCTATAGATTTCTAGCAAATTTTGAGAAACAATTATTATGGCATAATTTCATTCACTTTTTGGTCAAGATAGTTAATGTCTTTCAAGGTGATAATTACATTTATTGAAAAACTAGGATGAATCACTTTCTTTTATATAAAGGGGTTAATCTTTGGAGAGTTATAGAGAATGCTCCTTATGTTTCAATGAGAGCTATAGTAATAGATAAAATGGAGACTAAGATGCCGGATGATATAAGTGAATGGAGCGATAATTATACTCATTACATTAAATAACAAAGTAGTGCATATTTTATTTTGTGATCTCACTATAAGTTTATTTAATAAGCTGTTTATATTTAAATTAAGATATGGTAGACATTTAAAATCACATATGAAGGCACTATTCAAGTAAAAGATAGCAAAGTAAACTTATTACTACATCAATATGAGCTATTCCACAAAGAAAAAGATGAGTCAATTTCCAATATGTATACTCACCTCATTTATATCATTAATTCTCTTAAAGATATTGGTAAGAATTACACTAATTTTGAATTAGTGAGAAATTTTCTTAAGTTTTTACCAAGGTTTAGGAGGCAAAGGTTACCGTTATACAAGAAGCCAAAAGTTTGAGAATCTTATTATTAAAAGAGTTATTTGAATTACTTCTCTCCTACGGGATATGGATGAAAAAATTGTAAAGAGGAAATGGCTCTGATAAGAAGAGGTACAATGTTTAAGTCTCTAAGAATGAGAAATTGATGATGAAGACATTCACAAGTGAGAGTTAAGAAGATGATATAAAGCTCATTATAAAGAAATTCAAGAAGTTCTTAAAAAGAGAGAGGAAACATTGAAGAAAAAAAGCACTTAAGACACGATGTAATGTGTGTATCTAATCAAAATAATGCTAAAGATCAACTAGGCAAGTGTACATATTGTTCTTATAGTATAACTTAGTGAATATAATTATTTATCTCACGAGGACTTCAAGTATTACTATTAATTGTCTTTCTATTATTTGATCTAAAAAATGATTAAATTAAAAGAAGAGATTATCGAAACTAAAATAACTAGTATAAAATAATAGACCAAATCAATGAATAAGAATAGAACAATCAAATGATAATTAAAATCAAGATGTAGAATCCACCCCAAAACCTTTCTATGCCTAAATTTATTTTGATTCAAATATTAAACTTAGTTTCTTATACCAGTAGAAAATTTAAAGTTACAGCCATATTTTTCTTAAAACATATAACCTATTTCTTTCCAATCAAAACTCCTAAGAATGTGTTAACTCATTTTGTGAATTCGACATTAACCCAGAAGATTTATGTGATTTTATCACTAGGATTTCATGTAACTCTTACTATTCATGTCATGATCTATTCATATATATGATTTCTCAATACCTATATGAAATCTAAAATTGAATCAAAGCACTAGCATATTCAATTCAATCACAAAAAGTAATTATGAACAATTAGTAATAAAATTTAAGGCTTTCATTGAATCAAACAATTATTCTAAAATAATAGTTTAGGAGTTCATCTCGTCTAGATCTATCCAACAAATTTAGTTCATAATAAGATAAAAGAAACCAAAAAAAAACATAAAACATATCACAAAACAAAAGAACTCATTCTTATGATCTTGAAATATTAATGTTCTTTATTTGAATCTTGATAGAATCCCCTTCTTTCTCTAAAATTTCCCTTTTCTTGTCCCAACACACTTTAGTTCAGCTCCTTATGAGTACTTTTTGATCCTCTAACACTCTGTATCCTTTTAAGAATAAAACTTTAGAATTTTGTAAATTTTGTGCCAACATGAGACCAATATGGATTCATATTGCACCTATATTAGCTTAATAAATCAATAATAACCCTAAATCATGCATTTAAGGATTTATCTTGAGAACATAGGTCTAAATATCATAAACACAACTCTAGTGTTTATGCTATATTGTTCATGTGATAAATTATCAAAGAAATAAAATGCACCAGTAGACTACATAAGTAGAAAATAGGTTTGTATTTAACCTACATTGTGAGAATATGGATCCTTTTTGTCTAAATTTATTCCTTCTTTATTAGGAAAAACAAGGCATGTAAACAAAATGTAAGTTGCATTAAGTACTAAATCAAATAAAAACTGTCATAGTTCAACCATAAAAATCTAAAAAATCATACTAAAAATATAATTTAATTAGTATTTATCAAATTCCCTCATATTTAAGTATTTTCTTGTCCTCAATAAAATAAATTTCATCAATCATAACTTAAATAGGTGGTAACTTTAGAAAGAATTTAACTAACCAATTTCATCGATCAAGAATCATTATTATTCGTTTAATTACATACTAGGGATTTAGCTATTTGCATTAAGTCATAAGTCAATTCAATTTAACTCTATATGATCCTTTAAATTTCAAATTAATCCAAAAGATTAAACCTAATATATAAAATTAATATATATGAGAAAGATGTTTCAACTTTCAATTATTTATATAACCATGATTGGTAAAAAGAAAAACATTAATTTTAAATTAACATAATAGCATTCAGATGTTTGTTTGAAAAGTCATCTAACCTTTTGACACAAGAGTAAATATCTTATATGAATACTCCTGGTTACTCAATTAGGTTACTATTTCAAATAGCTACGAGTACCACTTTTTAACTTCATGCTTACTTATTTACACACTTGTTTTTCGTAGGATACTAGAAATGCTTAAAAATATTTCACTTTTAACTTAATCATATATCTACATTAAATGAAAAGTATCAAAGAAAAAATCAAGTGTCTATTTTAAAAATTAATAAATTAATTAAAATTACATTAATTTTCAATGCTTATAACTATTTTCCTAAACTAATCAAAGCAAAATAACTACCAAACTTATAATGATTTATGTTGATCAGTATTCTTTCAAAGTTAAAAAATTTCCTAAAATTGTTCCCTATTAAGTTAATTATAATAAAATTGATAAGCATAAGTAAGTAATTGCCTCTGCATACTAAAGTTTCGTATTGTCCCCAATGTACGTGACATATAATAGCCCAAAAAGGAAAAAAAAATAAGGGGAAAGAAGGGAAATTAAAAGAAGTAGTACTTCCTTGATAGTAAAAGAATGATGACCTTGTTCAACGCCATTAATAATAGTTATTATTTAATTTGTCACTGAGGTTCCTTAACTATTAGCTAACTCTCTAAAGACATAAAAGGATGCTCTTAAAATTTGAAACATATTTTTGAGGTAAATTAAACACGGAATCTACATAACATATATTACTTATGCCAATATGATAAATAAGGGATTTAACACAGGTCCCTATTATGTATGTGTTCTATAAAGGTCAACACTGCCTTTTAAAAAACTAAACATGAGTTTCAAACATGTAGCGGCATTCTTAAGCGCAGTTCAAACACTAGACTTTTAATAAGTTCTAATCAAATTATGTTTTAGTATGATTTTACTAATTTTTTTAAAAAATTAAAAGGAATTGTATTAATAATAACAAAAGCTACAAAAACAACATTACAATGAGTCATTTAATATGACCACAAGTCAACAGAAACCAATTTACAAAAGTATATTACAAAATGTACAAGAATTATAGCATCCAGGTATTCTTCATGTTATGAGTGAGTGCATTTTGTTTGGAGTTTGCTATCAAAGCTGCTTGGACTTAATTGATATTCATGTCTATGATATGATATTTTCCGTCTTCAATTCCCTTGTAAAATCTCCTGTTTCTTTCCCTCCATATCAAGTAGATAGTTATAGTAAAAGCTATTTAATGAGAGCAGCCCATTTGACTTTCCCTACTTGGTGCTAGCAATGAAAGTGTCTCTCCAATCAAAGGTGTAGGAAGGAACTGGTAATAGGTGCATCAAATAGCTTTTGAGTAGCTACAACAAAAATATAGATGATTCCTACTTTCTTCAACTTGCTTACATACGACACAAGTGGGATTATATACCCCAATCCATCTATCTTTAGTGCCAAGCTTATTATTGATTACCAACTAAGAGAAAATCAAAGCTTTTGGGTTGAAAGATTATTTCCATAGAATTTCATATCAAGGGACTTTTGTAGCATTTCTTGCAATTAGCTTATAACAGGAGCTATTGGTAAGTACCTCTTGGGTTGGGGACCCAAATGATTCTATCCTCTCTATGGGCCTTAGGATTTGTGGTAAGTAAACTACAAGTAAGGAGAAACCTCTAAAACTGCCAATCCAATCTCTATTATGGATGAGTGTAGAAACTTTATCATTGATTGAAATTATATTTCTTAGTTGAGTTATGTCTACTCTTTGAAAAAATGGGCTATATGTAGTCCAATTATCGAACCAAAACTAAACATTTGCTCCATCTCCTAACTGATGCTTAATATAGGGATATACCATGCCTCTCAAGTTAAGCAAATACTTGAAAATCCTGGAAAAATCACTAGAAATTTCTACTTGCCAGAAATTTTGATCTTTGAGATGATATTCATTCACCCACTGGATCCATAATTATTTTTTAAATATGAAAAGTCTCCATATTCTCTTGCATAAGAGTACCTTTTCCATTTGCGAGATTGGAATAATATCTAACCGTCCTTGCTTATTTGGCATAGTGATATCACTCCATTTAACTTTGGCCTTCTTGGAAGTTTCTATTTTCCTAGACCATAAGAATGATTTTAAAATCTTGTCAATTTCTTTGTGATCTCTCTTATACAGGACAATATGTGCAGACTAGTGGATGTGCAAGTTGTTTAAGATTGAAGTTGACCAAGAAATCTCCCTATTGCGTTAGCTTCTTGAAAGGAGTCTTATTGTAATATAAGGCATATATCTGTAGGATGTCCAAAGAATGAACATATTCCACACACTCGTGTTGACTGCAATTGAACAACCATTTGACAAACTATAACAATTAAATATGAAATTTTATCTTAAGGTTTATATTACTTACCTCATTCACAAGCCTAATAGCTCCATCCATCCTTCTTCTAAACTGTTGAGAATTTTTGGCCATATTTGATGTCAATTGTTTATCAAAGCTCCTCCATTAGTTGCATCAACCATACTCTTATTTATTAGTAATAACCCTTTATAAAAGCACTGAATCAAAAGTTGGTTAGGAATTTGATGGTATGGGCAGCTAGCACATAACTCTTTAAACCTCTTACAGTATTTATATGATGCTTCTTCAGTGAATTGTCTTATTTCACATATTTCTTTTCTGATATTGGTTGCTCGTGATGTTGGAAAGAATTTCTTCAGGAATAACCTTTTCATCTCATTCTATACTATCATTGAGCCAGAGGGAAGATAATATAAATTATTTGCCTTATCTCAATGAGAATGGAAAGGCTTTAAGATTAATTTGTTTTTTTGTCACTCCTTGTAGCTTCATATGAGAGAAAACAACATGAAATTCTTTCAAATGTTTATGTGGATCTTCACCTGTATGATCACTTCCTTGCTTGATATATTGCAATTCATTTGTCTAAGAAGAACGAGTCATACAAGACAAGAGATTAGCAGTAAATTGTAAAATAACACAAAGAAATTAAGAAACTAAAATAGTTCCCTGACAACGACGTTAAACTTTTAGTCGGGTTATCAAAGACCTCAAAATTAATTATGTTTCACTAAACTTTTGTGAGAGCAATGAAACAGTGATAAATTCTGAAAAGCCTGATCATATAAAGGTTAATCAGGAGGATAATCATGCTAACAAATCGAGGAGGTGAACGACTAGGAAAAAAGGAAAAAGCCAAAAAAAGGGTATATTTCCCCAAGATGTCTATCATAATATGGAACATAGAGGGTATCAATGATCCCTTTAAAAGTTCAATGGTAAAAAAGCTAGTCTATGAGAAACAACCAGCCCTTATTAGATTACTGGAGACAAAAATAAAGGACCCTCTTCTACTACAAGACCAACATGTTTTGGGAGCACAGTAGCGACTCTATTCAAACCATACTTCCAACTAATGGGAGAATTATTTGCCTTCATAATGTTGACAAGATTGCAGTAGAATTGTAGGAACAAAGTGATAAGCATCTGCACCTTCTTTGCCACATTGGAGAGGTCAGTCACCTAAATTCGAACTCACGATCATATGTGCAGATAAATTTGTCTTTTAGTGAAGTAACTTATGGAGAGACCTGAGAAGATTACAAATTTCCATCATGGAGACGTGGCTTATTACTGTGGACTTCAATTGCATCCTGAGTCATAAGAAGGTTGAAGGTGGAAAGAACTTTACAGTAGGAGACACTAAGGAACTTACCTCTTTGCTATGTTATGTTGAGCTAATGGATATTAGCTCCCCTGGAAGATTTTTTACCTGGTCCAATAATCAACAAAAACCTACGTATATTAAAAAAATTTGAAAGAGCCTGTGCCAACATGGAATGGTTTCAAAAATGTTCTCAGGATAGTGTGCACTTCGATGAAAACCTCTGCTTGGATCATGCATACGCAACTTCATGGTTTATTGGAACATAAAAGGCATACCTTTTGGATTTTTCAATGGAGTTACTGAGATGGAGGGTTTTTTGGAACTCATTAATTTGGTGTGACAGCAGCCAATCACGGGTTTAAAGCATTCTTGCTATGAAAAAATTATAGCTGGTTAGGGGAGCAATCAAGCAATTCACGAGGAGTAAATCACAGAACCTGACATCCCTTAAAGTGCAACTAACAAAGGTGCAGATGGCTTGTTACAATTCTCCAATGGACACACAATTGCGGGTGACTAAAAGGAATTTGTTAAAGGAGTATCAACAGGAGCTACACCTCCAAAATTCTATACTTAAGCAAAAAGCCAGATTTAATTGGCTTAGGGATGGGAACTCTAACTCCAAACACTTCCACTCAACCTTGCTAGCAAGAAGAAACCTATAGGATCATATTGTTGATGATCAATATAGGAAATTCAATCTCGAGGATATTTGTATATATGACAGAATATATGTATAGTTGGCAAGAGTCCTTATAGGCTTATTTCTAGCAGTCCATTAAGGGATGTCAGGTTCTGTGATTTACATTGATCATCAACAATATGATCCTATAAAACCACAATAAAATAACTGAACTAAAGGACTACAGGGGACATTTACATTCAGGTCAAGATGCTCTTCTTGAAATGGCCAGAAAATTTTATGCACAGCTAATGGGACCTGAGGTGAATGAACAACTGACAGAAAGCATGAAAAATATTTTAGCTAGTTCGATTCGAAGGGAACTTAAAGAATTATTGATTCAGCCTTTCTCTGAACTTGAGATTAAAGAAGTTATCTTTGGAATGCACCCCTTCAAAGCATCGAGTCTTGACGAATTTACTGCTTGATTTTTTCAGTATACCTGGGTTATCACAAGGACACTCTTCTCTAAGGCTATTTTGGAGTATTTCTCTTCTAGAAAAAAAGTTTAAAGAAGTAAATGACACCTGTATGTGTTTAGTCCCTAAGAAGAAACAACCTTCGAACATAGGAGATTTTAGAGCAATCTCATGTTGTTATATGATATAGAAAACTATCTCAAATCTATTAATAGACATAATGAAAAAGGTGCTTATGGAGATAATTGATTGATCACAAGATGCTTTCATTCCAGATAGATGCATTGGGGATAATATCTTTTTATTACAAGAGTTGCTGAAAGATTACTCTTCAGGTAAGAGACTGGGTAGTTGTATGATGAAAATCGATTTTCACAAAGCGTATGACACTCTCAACTGGAGCTACATTAGAATCTATATAGAGGCGATGGATTTTTCAGAGAAATTTACCGAGTGGACTATGAATGTTGTCCAATCTTCTTCGATCGATATTCTTGTAAATGGCTCCGCAACTAAGACCTTCAAGAATGCTAAGGGAATCAGACAAGGGAATCCTTTATCCCCTTATCTTTTTACCATTGCAATGGAGGGTGTATCAAGATTACTTAAGGCCTTCACGACTCACAATGGATATTATAAATTTCATCTTAAGTGTGCTGAACTTTCCTTTACTCATTTGATATTCGCTGATGACCTGAACTTATTTAGTGGAGCAGATATATCTTCAATCAACATAAAAAGCCAAACTCTAAAATTATTTTCTAAGTGGTCAAGTCTCAAAATCACTGGTGAGAAAAGTAGCATCTACATCTCCTTAGACGTGAAGAACGGTGAAGAACTAAGCCGAATGATGGGGATGAACATTCAACCTCCTGCATTCCGGTATCTTGGCGTACCTATCACCACATCCAAACTCAAGTGTGTAGACTGTAGTCCACTCCTTAAGAAGATAAAATTTAAGGTGAATTCTTGGCAAATTCGAAGACTATCCTATGCGGTGAGAATCACTCTCATTATTTCTGTCTTGAATAGTTTATATATATATTGGACAACACACGTTGTCTTACCATGGAGAATAACAAAGGAGATTGATAGGATGATCAAAGCCTTCCTTTGGTCTGGAAGCACATAATCTACCAAAACAGCTAAGGTAAAGTGGTGCCAAGTCACAGCCGCTAGGAAATAAGCGGGACTGAGTATAGCAACAATTTGGAACATGCAGAAAGTGTAAATGTGCAAGAAAATTTGGTGACTTCTCACGGACAAAGAAAGTCTCTGGTCCAAATGAAATTTCTGGTAGATTGTAAAATCAAATCAGTTCTCTTGGACATTCAATGAGCTACTGAAGATGAGACAGTTAATATACCCATTCATTCAACACTGAGTAAAAGATGGAGAAAATATGTGGTTGTGGTCTGACCATTAGCTCAAGATCAGCCCTCTTATTAACAATCCAGTCTTTGAATACCTTCGGCATAGACTGCCACTCAACTCTAGTCTCAACTTTGATTCATGATGGGGAATGGATTCGACACTTTCAAGGATTCTCTACTTCAGCTATTCACCTTCCACAATTGAAAGACAATAGAGGTGAAGATGTAATCCTATGGACTCCTCACTCTCGAGGACTTTTTACAAATGCTCCATGCCATAACTTATTCATAAGTGAATCAGCTTCAGAATCGTGGTCCAATCTCTTATGGAAATAGTCCCTTAATCCTAAAGGCCATGTTATTACGTAGTTAGCGATTAAGACTCGATTGAGAACAAAATGTCGTTGGATAAAAATTGTTTACTTTTTCATTCAGTGGTGGAGGACAAGAATCACTTTTTTTGGTCTACGAATACTCCAAAGCCATGTGGAACACGATCTTATAAATGCTAGAAGCTGCAGACTTTACCTATCACTACGAGGATATACTGAATTGGGTGATCCACCAATGCCATGACAATGCTATACTCCCCAAAGTAATATTCATCACTACCATATACATGTTATGGAAGGAACGAAATAATAGACTGTATAAACAAATTGAAGAAGACAAGCACAAGTTGGCAGATAAAATCGTCAACAGGATCCGAGTTGTTCTCATTGCAAACGAGCTGATCCCCAGCTACCTCCCAATATCAAGGCCAAATGGCACTTATGATTTGTTGTAGCGTAAACAAGGCCTAATGTTTGTAAGAATTTGGACACTGACATCAAGTGAGATAGACAATAGATATCTGTGGTTTTCTGAAACCTTGCAATGATGTAATCTTGTCATAACTTTTGATTTTGATTAATATATCTTTATTCATTTAAAGAAAAAACCTCACAGGTTACAACTATATTTTTTAATCTTCTTGGATCAGAATATTTGGATTTAGCTGCATATTGCTTTAGCTCCATCCAACACCTAAAATAGAAGAAAAAATGAAAGATTAAGAGAAAATTAATAAAAACAAAAAAGAGAAATTTTAAAAGGTGGTAAACATGTTTTTTTTTTTCCCCCAATTCTTTTCCCACTCAAAACCTATTCTACTTTTATCTTGCAAAGATTCGTATCTAAAACAAATCTAATTCCCTGCATGATAGAGATGGAAATAAATTTCCTAATTGAATTCCAACTCTTGAAGTGAATATGGAATTAGGCGTGATCTCGTTTTATCCTCTGCAATAATCTATTTACTTGTTTTTTTTTCTCCAAAATTTGTAATTTTGACCATTAATGCTCCAATTTGATGCAATCTTTACTTGCCATCTTTTAAAACAAAATAAATATTAGTTTTCTTATTTAAACACCAAAATATGGTCAAAACAAAAGGGTTAATTTTGTTTAACGTATTAAAATAACATCTTATCAAAAAAGGCCTTTATTTCCTACGTTATTTGATGCCATATATGGAATAATGATAATAACTTTATCATTTGTTCCCTTTTAGAATGTCCTACCTACTGTTAATCGCATGATTCCATTATAGGTTCAATATGAAGTCCATTAATTTGAGGAATATATATTTTACTGCCTTTGCCAATAAGCAATTATCATCGAGAAAGTATCATTTTGTGATATCATTATGCACCAAAAGATAATAATTAATTTCCCTTGTCAAATTATGTCCATTGAATCAACTTTCTTTTTTGGACATATTATAGTAGGCAACACACACTTCTCTACTTGATTACATTTTCCTGATTTGTGCTCCAAGTGAAATCTTATTCAATCAAGAATTTCTGCCATCTTGCTTACTTAGCTGACAATTTCTTCTATGCCTTAAAAAAAGGTATTTGGCATATTATTGTTTGAACTACAAAGTTTAGCCTTAACAGGTATATTTGTCACATCCTTAAGCAATATACCTGTAACCACTACCTTCTTATGGATAAAATATCTTAGTTCAATTTTGTTCGGTTTTTACTTTTAAATGATATTAAATGTCCCTCCTGGAGTAGCATACAACCAATAAATTTATTTGATACATCATTATGAACTTTAAATGGAAATTCATAGTTTCCAAATTAGTTTTGAAGTAATAAACTACTTTAGTTTCTCAAAAACATATACATAATGGCCTAACCAACACCATGTTTTTTTAATACTTTTTTTAGTAAATCAGTGATAGGGCAAACCTTCATAGAACAAATTTAGATGAATCGCTAATAATAATTCATAGGTCCTAAGAAAGGCTACAATTTTGACACCTTAGTAGGGTTCTCCACTCTTAATGTTACGTACTTTTTTAGGATTTATCCAAACTTGGCTTTTACTTGTCAAATACCGCATAAACTTAATAACTAACTTTGTAAGCTCATACTTCTCTTTCTTAACATACAGATTGTTCTTTTACAAGCATTCTAAAATCTGTTATAAGTGGACTAACATATTTGTCTATAGAGTTTTTATAGACCATAATATCATCAAGATATACGACCACAAAGTCATCTAGAAACTTCTATAGAACATCATTAATTAAATTATATAATGTGATAGAGGCGTTGTTCAAGCCAAAAGGCATGATTATAATTCACAAGCACCTTACCAAGATAGACATGAGTCCAGATCCTCTGTCCAATATTATGGTGTCTTATTGTGTCCAATAAATTTCAGTCATTTATTTATGTGGGTCCCGCATGGATCCCGCGTAGGTCCCACAAAATAAATGGCTGAGATTCCATAAGACAGAGTAACATTGGACAGAGGATCTTGTCTCGATACACATATGGTTTTTGACTCATCTCCCTCGATAATTTTAATCGAATAATAACTTGATCAGTTATCTAGTTTTAAGAAGACTGAAGCCATATCCAATATATCATTTAAAATAGAATATGATACTTATTATTGATAGTTACCTTATTTAATGTTTGATAATTGATACACACTTCTAATAAGTCATCTTCTTTCTTTTAGATGTACAAGAGGAACAAAACCTAGTTTGAATTTAATTTAACAATTAATTGCCCACCTTGGTGATAGTTCCTTATCAAATTCTATCAACATCATATCTTAGTAGGATTCTAGAAAAGAAGCAATCTCATTTAATATTTTTAGGATTGCATTTTCCTTCATATCAACTATGGCAATAAGATATGCATTCTCTCCATGTTTTAAACCCTTTCCACCACTATTTTAAAAATAAAATGAGATTTGAAATTACTAGTGAATTCTTTTATTATAGGATTGAAATGTCCAATAAAATAAAGGACTTATTCCTCCATAAACATGATGCCATACAAATGTGAATATATTTTATTACCTTATGTTGATATAGGAAGTTTATACCAAGGATGACATAGAAATCATCCAATAAAATGACCATCATGTTATCTTGCTAGCCCAACCTTTAATATTCATTGTTACATTGTAAGCCATTCTGTCGATATTCTTCACTTTTTCATTCACTGTTTTCAATCAATTTATGCTCTTTTTCACCTTTAATTTGAAATTAGCAACCAACTTCTTTATAATGATTATGTATGTGGCACTAATATCGACCATCACAACAATATCTACACCATTAATTCAGACTATTAGGTGTAACTAAAAGACATGAATAATGTTTACTTCATTTGAAAGAGTGTTAAACAATTGGAATGGATTAACCAATTTTGCAACTTCACCTTTTGTTTCATGGTCTACAGCAGTAGCATTAGTTATCTCTTGCACATGCAAAGTTAGGTTCATTGCAAATAAAATAACCAGTATTCATTCTTATACCCAATATATGAAGCCCCATTTCCATTCATCTTGCTTTTTTCTCACTTTACATTTGTTTTCACTTATATTTAAGCTTACTATTTCCATTTTATAATTATCATTGGACTTGGACTGATTTGACGTACCTATTACTTCTTTATATTTGTTAGGATGCACGTCAACTAACTAATTAACAATTGCAATTACACTTAATAAACCTTATACACCTTTCTCAGGGAATTCAATTCGTATCTAAGTTTGCAATTTAGATAGAAACTTGAATAACTTATCTTCATTGGATATCTTAAAAATATCTAGCATTAACGAACTAAGTGCTTTTACATAATTACATAAGATCTCCTCTATATTAATTCATGATCAATCTACGATATATTGCAAAAATTGACTTGTTCTCTTGAGCAAACCAACACTTCCCAAATATCAGTTCGCTACATTTAAATCATTGTTCATTTAAGTTCTCCACCAAAATTTTACCTATTCTAGACATGCTAATTATCATGATTATTAGCTTAAGCAACTTGTTGAAGCATCAAATTATTACTACATACTTTAAAGGATGTTCTCCGATTCCTTAATGTCAAAAGCTCTGTCAAAATGATTGGAACCAGAGACTTTTAAATAAAACAAGTTTGTACCGCCCTTTTGAACAACATTTTTCTACAATCCATCTTCTAGCATTCCAACTCTCCTATTTGTGTAACACCCCACTCCCGAGTGACCCGAACCTGATATCGTTGGTGATATCCGAGTCCGTGCCCCGCGAGGGTGGCGTACTACATCAGTCGGTAGCACTCAGTAAAACAT
>JANITX010000003.1:22966464-22978994 GCA_027564395.1 Erythroxylum ulei
TTGATTAAAAGAATTGAACGTCAATCTTTTTAATCTAGCAATTGATTGAATAAAAACACAAACTAGTTGCGCACCTAGCTGTCAAATTAAACAGTCAGATAATGACCCAAAAAAATTGATACTTGACTAATAAATTGATTGAAATAAAGAACAAAAGTCTCACAACATGCAAAGTTCAAAAACTAGGATTCCGTAAATCAAGAAATAAAATTTAGTTACCTAACATCATGATTTCCTTATCTATTCCGACTATCACTAGCGTTGGGACCGTCATAGGCGATGCTCTCTTCTTTTCTATTCATTGCAGCCCTCTTGATTTTTGCTAAGCCTCTGTTCACGTATATGTCTGTCCCCAAGCCAGCTGCCTCCAGTTGCCTGCACGTTTTTCCTCTTCGTTTTCTCTACAGTGGCGTCTTGCGTGTTGTGCCTCACAGCCTCTATATGTCCTCCTCACTGTAGCCTTATTTCTGTACCTTAGTTCTTATTGCGCCGACACTGTGCTGCCTCTGCCTTTCTTCGTTTTTCACGCCTCCCTCTTGCGTTCTTTTCATCAATTAAAAGCCTCCCCTTTTATTCCATGCCAGCCCTCCTCTCTACTTTCTTGTACTGTTTGTTTTAATTCAAAACTCTCAACACAGCTGCCGTTTCCTTTTTATTTTAACGCCCTTGTAGTATTGCCTGATGTGACAATTAAAAACACCCTCTTTAAAATCTACCACGCTTGCTGTCGTTTTGGCTCATTCTGTGTGTTTGTCTCATGCTGTCGTTTTGGCTCTCTAGTTAGGTGATTAATTTATTACTTACTCAGCTACCGCACTCTCTATTCCCCTCTAATGCTTGTATTGCGTGTGCAGTGATTAGACAATTAATTTGTCTCCACCTTTAAATCCTTTGCTCTAATTTGCTCTTCACGTTGCTCACGCCTGCTGCCTCCTTGTAGCGTCTTTTGCCCATTTAATTTGCTTTAGACTTCTAACCTGCTGTGTTTTACGTTTCTGGTTGTTGCACGAGGCCATGTCTAATTAAGGTCAACGTCTAATTCATCTATTTTTATCCCAAAATTGTCGCGGTTCTTTCTATTTAGTTCCAAATACACCTTGACATAAAACAAAATTAATTCCCATTAAGTATAACTTCAAACCTCAATAATAAAGAAAATTAACACACAAAAAGATAGAAAATAACGACATTAACAGTAATATCCTTTAACAACTAGATGAGCTTTATAACGGTCTATAGAGAAATTAAATTTAAGTTTAGTGCAAAAGACCTATTTACAATAATAATATTGATATTAGGTGGAAGAGGAATAAGGGTTCACATTTGATTGTGATGAAGAGTTTTGAACTCACGTTGCATAACTTGATGCCAATGAAAGAATTTTTTAGTTTAGGTGAAAGAATTGAGATCAAATTCTTGAGTAGAGGTATAATAGGTGACATAGTCAAAGAAGCATAAGGAATACAAGTGTTTTTTTCAAGTTTAATTGACCACTAGATGTTGATGTGTTAATAATAGTAAAGGTGATAGTGGATTTAATATAGATGTAATTTGTGAAGGTATAGATTGTATAAATAAAGATAAAAATGTTGGAATTAAAGGTAAGGATATTTGAATGGCGGAAGTTGAAATTTTAGTGGTAGAAGTAGTGCATGTTTGAACATAAGATATATATGTTTAATAAAGCAAACATGTTGGGAAATGTAAATTTTGTTTAGAGGTCAAGGCAACGGTAACCTTTGTAATGAAGTAGATATCCAAGAAAAATATACGGTGTGGACTTGGGAATGAATTTTTAAAATATTTTAGGTCCTATAAGAAGGAAGCAGTAACATCCAAAAATATGAAAATGGGAAATGTATAGGAAGAAAGTTTATTACAAAAACAGTAATGAAAAAGGTTTAAAACAAACAAAAATTGGAAGAGAGGCATGAATAAGAAGTGTAAGATCGATTTCTAAAATGAGCCGAATTTTATGTTCAACAAGTCTACTTTGTTAGGGAGCGTAAGGGGAAGAGATATGATATGAAATTTTATAAGCGTTAAGGTATTGAGAGGAAGGGCCTTCGATGTGTTAATTATCGCTACATTTTGCATATCTCCATCATACTGCAAAATGTAGATAATTGTGGAAAACATGTTTACAATATGAGTTTTGAAGTGTTGAAAGTGGTAATGGAGTGTTATTTGTAAGTTAAAAGGGTAGATCCATTTGACATGACTAAAATTGTTGATAAAGATAATAAAATAATGATACCCATATAAAGAGACATGTTATGAGGTCCTAAATATCACAACATATTAATTATAAAGGCTTCATAGACACATGAGATAATAAAGAAAATGAAAATCAAGTACATTTACTTCGAGTGCATTAAGTGCACGAGTTTATTATATAAGGCCTAATAGATTAAACACTATACAAACAAGTAAGAACTTATTACAAAGATGTTCAAGATAATGATGTCAGATGTTAGAGGAAATATGCCAAGTTGTGAGAGCGATATGATTATTAAAAGTTCAACGGATCTACATAGATGATGGTTTACCATAAATGTTGTTCGTGAGAAGTGGTATCTTGGTTCTTGAATCTTTTGCAATATAACCAAAAAGGTCAAACTTAATATAACAAAAATTATCTTTGATAAAATTGACAACAAATAAAAGATTAGTAGTGAGTTAAAGGAAAATTAAGATATCATGAAAAAAAAAGAGGTTTAGGGTGTGTAGGAATAATTGATGTGTCAATAGATATAACAGGAAGAGTGTTATTGATACTGATGATCACTTAGTTATGTTTTTCATATTTTTTTAATAATTCAATGATTTATGAATCAAGAGTCATATAAGAAGTTGCGTTTGTGTTTGGTAGCCTTTAGTCATGTCACTTAAGGTAAGTTAGAAGGTTCATTATGAAGCTTCATGGAAAAAAAATTAATTTCAAGGTGATTTAAAGTGGTGGGTTGAGCATTTTGAGATTCATAATACCTAAATCGACATCTTATAGCAGTATGATCTCATTTTTAACAAATTTGGCATTTGGGACGATTGTTTGTGTAATTAGGTTGAATATGTGTTGGTTGGGTTAAAAGGCATTGTCAAAATGAAGGTAGGTTATGGATTAGGCCTGTTTGTTTTAATAAATTAGAATTTTGATCATACCAGTGACTCGACTCGAAAGATAAAGCAGTGGGATAATGAAAAAAATTAGGTATTAGTGTTTAATGAGTTTAGATAATAGGTACATCATCCTTTGCTGTTATAATAGTCAATGATACAAAATTAGAGTTAAGACATAATAGGCTTTAAAGGTGGTGAAATGCAATCGTCAATATAACCAAATGGGAACAGATCTTTTGTTCTAAATTAGTGTGTGTCTCCTGTTCCCAAGTGATTCCAATCGTCTAAATTTTGTGGGTCTCATTTATTAAATGGATAAATTTTCATGAAACAGAGTAGGCACAGAGTAATGGGAGCAGATGATTTGGTCTTATAACCAAATAGGTAACAGGATAGTAGTATTAATTGTACCTGATTTTTTCAAATCAACAATTGCTTACATCTAAGGTGATGGTGATGAAACTAGTTAGGTTGATAATTGAGAGTGTTATTATTGTTGGTATTTGAGTTGTAGTAATTGGTGCTAAATTCGTAGTCATAGTATTGATGAAAAATAATATCTTGAAGATGATGTATGGAATGGGCGATTGAATGTGTGAATGATTGAGAAAAAATTAGTAGTAGACTCTTAATACTATGAAAGAGTAATTCGTAAATCGTGTTTTTATTAATGAAAAAGAACAATGCACATAACCTATTTATACAGTTTTCCAGATGTAAAATAGAAAGAAAATTATCCTATCATAATTATATGATCACAATTACATAATTATAATACTAAAAAATAAGCAAGAAAATAATATGAAATGGTTAAAATTGTGAAAATAATTCTTCAAAATCTTCATGTATTATTTAGATAGTCTTCAATTAAGTTCATGTCCAGAATAGAATAGGGTAAAGAAATGGGAACTCCTATGTGACTTAATTAACTTTAAATTTTTTAATTTTTAAAAACATTAAAAATTTCTTATAATTTTTGTTTTTTTTAATTCTCTTAAACTTTGAAAAATAGGTAACAAGAATAATATATGTAAATCTATAAAATATTGTTAAGATAGTAATTCAACCTAATTCTTAAATCTAATTCAAATTAATTATTGATTTAAATTAATTGAATTAGACTCAAATTAATAGCTTATTATGATTATCTTAAATTATTTGTTTGAATCAATTTTAATTAATTTGAGTTAAATTTGAAAGTTGGGTTGAGTCATTATATCATTAACATTTAATTGGTTCATATTTGTTATTTAAATCACTTATATTTCATTTTTATTTTTAGAGAATATATTTTTTAAAATATAATTTGAAAAATTAAAACTTATTTTTAAATTTGGTTAAATTACAGACAAACCATTGAAAATTATTTGAATGTTGGATCATATATCAACTGTACAACATTTGTCTTTCTATGAAAATGATCGAATTGATAGAATATAAGGCGATATAGAAAACATTATAATGACGGGTGAAGAAACTTAAACCAAGATCGCCTGAACTTATTACGTGCATCTAGGACATACGCCTATATTTTGTCTAAGTGTGAAGTTCATAATACTGTATTTGGAAGTTTGAGCATAACAGGAGTTGAATATTAATGTTGTTGGAAAATAAAATCTTATCATTTTAAAAGTTTTTAAGAAAAGCACAATAAAAAGATACAAGTATTCGAAAAGAAGATAGACGAGCTACGATAATAAATACAAGACCTATAAGCTTTAATATGTTTTATACAAGTATAACTTGGAACAAGCTTTTGAAGGCCAACTTTGAATTATGGACTTTTTGGCTACGGGGTAACACTAAACATCATGGTATCGTCAAATGAGGCACCAAATATGCAAACTGGTCAGCGATGGGCATTACAGAGAAGCCATTGCCTTGTACTCCCAACTTCACTCCATCTCTGTTTCTCCTCCCAAATTCACCTTCCCTGCTCTTCTCAAAGCATGCGCCAAGCTCAAATCACCCCTCCAAGCCCAAATTCTTCACACCCACGTCATCAAAACTGGCTTCCAGTCTCATTTATATGCTGCCACTGCTCTCTCAGACGTGTACTTGAAACTCAATCTCTTGCACGATGCTCGTAATATGCTCGATGAAATGCCCGACAGAAACTTGATCTCATTTAACGCGGAAATTTCCGGGTTTTCGAAAAATGGGTGCTTTAGAGAGGCTTTCTCGGTGTTTAGAGAGGTTGGCTATGGTAGGTTTAGGCCAAACTCTGTTAGTATAGCTAGTCTGTTGTCTGCTTGTGATAGCGTTGAGAGTTCTGTGCAAGTCCATTGTTGGGCTGTAAAGTTGGGCGTGGATGTTGATTTGTACGTTGGTACATCGTTGGTTACCGTGTACTCTAACTGTGATGAGATGGTATTGGCTAGAAAAGTGTTTGAAGAGATGCCTACTAAAAGTGTGGTGAGCTATAACGCTTTTCTTTCAGGTCTTTTGCAGAATGGAGTGGCTGTTGCTGTATTGGGCGTGTTCAAGGACATGAGGGAGCGGTCAAGTGAAAAACCCAACTTTGTTTCCTTGGTTTCTGTGATTTCTGCTTCTGCTAGTCTGTTATATCTTCAGTTTGGAAATCAAGTTCATGGTTATGCTATGAAAACTGGGGTTGGTTGTGATGTGTTAGTTGCGACTGCACTTGTAGATATGTATTCTAAGTGTGGTCGCTGGCAATTGGCGTACGGAGTGTTTAAGGAACTGAACGGTATGAGGACGTTGATAACTTGGAATGCAATGATAGCTGGGATGATGTTAAATGGTCAGAGTGACCACGCTGTTGAGTTGTTAGAACTTTTGAAATCTGAAGGTCTGGAACCTGATTCGGCAACATGGAATTCAATGATAAATGGGTTTGTACATCTAGGGTTGTGGACTGAGGCATTTGATTTCTTTAAGAAAATGCAATCTTATGTGAAAGTCCCCGACCTAAAGTCAGTTACAAGTCTATTACGAGCTTGTGCATGTTTATCCACCGTGCAACTTGGTAAAGAAATCCATGGGCATGCCATTAGAACTCATATTAGTGCAGATGAATTCTTGGCAACTGCACTGATCGACATGTATATGAAATGTGGGTATTCTTCTCTAGCATGTAGAATTTTCGATCAGTTTGATATAAAGCCTAAAGACCCGGCATTCTGGAATGCAATGATCTGTGGGTATGGGAAAAATGGGGAGGATGAGTCTGCATTTAAAATTTTTGACCAGATGCTGGTGCTAAAGATTAAACCAAATTCAGCAACTTTTACTAGTCTTCTTTCAGCGAGCAGTCACTCAGGTCAGGTCGAAAGGGGCCTACAAATTTTTAAGATGATGAAAGAATATGGCTTAAATCCAAGTGCAGAGCATTTAGGTAACATTGTTGACCTTTTGGGGCGATCCGGTCAGCTGATTGAAGCAAGCAAACTGATCCAGGAGATGCCTAAGCCTCCCACATCTGTATTTGCTTCGTTGCTTGGTGCTTGTAGGCATTATTCCAATCCTGATCTAGCAGTAGATATGGCTATGAAGCTTTCAGATTTAAATCCTGAGGATCCAACCAGCTTTGTAATTCTGTCAAACATTTTTGCGGGGCTCGGAAGGTGGGATGATGCGGAAAGAATTAGACAGATGATGAGTGATAGAGAGTTGACAAAACTCCCAGCTTATAGTTCAATTGGTGTGACGTAATAAGCGACTATATCCATGATAATTGATAAAACAGCTCTAGTTCTTATCTTTCCGATTATAACACAGTCGATATTTTGTTTGCAGAAGACCAAAACTAGTCATCAAAATGGTTGGGAGGCTCTTCAGTGAAATAAGAAATCACATATCCAAGCTTAATGGCACCAACTACATTCTCTTTCACAGGAAATTAGATCATGTGAACTTAGTAGCTAGACAGTGGATCACACTGCCAAGAGTTGTGAGAGCGCATTTTTTGGGGGCATGACCCACCAGTTTCTTGGGTTGTTGAGATGATTGTTCCCATGAAATTCATCATAGTGAGGTGCCTCAAAAAGCGACATCAAATGTGAGTAAACATCAAGACTCGGTTTATGTTCTTTATATCCTGAAATAGGTGTTCTTTGCAAACAGTTTATATATTGAAAAAAAAAGGCTCTCTCAATATAACGATCGAGTCAGCCAACCATGTAACGACTGCCGTTACCACTTACTAGTCTACTTTTGTGCCTCAGTCCCAGAATTAACCTTATCCTGCAACATTCTTTTCTTTCCTCTGTATTTAGAGTAGCTTGCAAAAATATTGGGTCTGGTAATAATATTTTGAATTTAGAGGCCTTCGATCACCTGATTTTACGCGCCATTTCAAAGTTTATTTACGCTAACTGAAACTAGAAAAGAGTTGAGGCTTAAGTTGGAAACATCTGATGTCCCTTGTCTAACATCGCAACTGGACGACGATCAATTTGGTTATCTCACATATGAATTTATTAATTCTTTAATCTCTCTAAATTTGTAAGAACTCTTTCATATTCAGATAATCACTTAGGCAAATAAAATAGAATGCCCAACACTTTGTTTATTTTATAATTTGACCCACAAATTCAATTATTTAATTTAAGACCTCTCTAACTCATATTTTATTAAAAATTTTATCTTTTGTTAATATAATAGATGGCGACTTTATATATAATAAAACGTCAACAAGAGTAATATCTTATTTATTATATCCTATTTTTATTGCTAGATTGATTCCTCAATCTTAGGGAGTGCAGTTCACTGACACCTTTCTAACAGGTTCGATTGCATCTCTTCCAACCTTTTTTCAGATTCAATGATTTGACCCACAAATTCAATTATTTAATTTAAGACCTCTCTAACTCATATTTTATTAAAAATTTTATCTTTTGTTTATATAATAGATGGCGACTTTATTTATAATAAAACGTCAACAAGAGTAATATCTTATTTATTATATCCTATTTTTATTGCTAGATTGATTCCTCGATCTTAGGGAGTGCAGTTCACGACAGCTTTCTAACAGGTTCAATTGCATCTCTTCCAACCTTTTTTCTGATTCAATGAATGAATTGAGTTTTCTTTCTTGCCCTTAATTTCCACATTAAAATTTAACTCATATGGCCAGTATCAACACTGATTTCTTGATTATGGAAGCATTTAGGCTATATTTGGTTGGACGTAAGGTGTTTAATAGAATGAAATATAATATAATGGAATGATTTATAATAGAATGGAATGTAAATGGATGTAATATTAGAAAATTGTTATTTTGGAGGGATGGAAATGTTCATAATGTAATATAGTGAAATGTTGTTTGAAATATATATTTATAATGTAAGTTGTTTATTATTTTTCATTTCATCCTAAACCCTCCAAATCAAAGGTTTCTCAATTTTACTGTTTAGAATAAAATGAGATGTAATATAAAACACTCATCATCCATTTCATTCTATTTTATTATAAACTCTCATCCCAAATGATGAAATAATATTGCATTCCATTATATTTCATTAATAATTGAACTCCTAACTAAACATAGTCTAAAGCTCATTTTAAGCTTTGAAGTTTCATAGAATTACTCGAGTTTAAGTTTTCTTTTAGTATTTCCTTGGCTTTAATCATTGCTTTAATTAAATAAATTAATCTATATCACATTCTGCAATACCTTAAAAAAATCTCAAATTGTATTGAATCTTGTAATTCTAATTCAAATTTTGAAAAATGATAATAAAATGTTCTAAATTTTAAATTTTTTGACAAAAATAGTTCAACATAAGTAATTTGGTTAATGTTATTGACATAACACGTCATATCACCTATTATCTTTTTCGTGTAGATGATATGTGAAATTTAATATTTATGTCAACAAAATATAAACTATAAATTAAAAAATAAATTATGAAAAATACAATTTTTCTCTTCTTCCTCCCCCCGATATTTGTTTCCACCATAGCTTCACAAGACTTGAAATCTATTGAAGGATTCTGATCAGTAATTTTTCTTAATTTGATTGATGAGTTTTTAAACCTCTAGGTTTGATGACACCCAACAGGACAACACTTTAAGAAACATTTGCTTGCAAAAAAGAAATCTTTTCTTTTGTTAGTATATGAAGGTGGAAAAATGGTATGAAGATATAAAAATGCAACCATTGGCTCACTGGATTTCCAAGCTCTTCCGTATTACTTTCAAGCGGTTTTTCTCTCTCTATATGAGAGTTTCTGTCTTTGCTCTATGCATTCTGATCGTGATTTCTCAATTCTTTTCTAATGGCAGAGGATGATGCTGCTTCTGTCGAGATGATTAACTTATCTATTGAGGGGGATGAAGATGAGGGTTTGGTCTTTACCAATGAAGTGGTGGCTCCCCAACAAATTGATTATTCTATCTACTTGGTTGGCCGATTTATAACAGAAAAAGTAATCAATTTTCAAGCCATGACACAAACTTTGGCTTCCTTTTGGCAACCATTCATGGGAGTTACTATTATTAAGGAGACTAAAGGTCTATATTTGTTTCGGTTTTACCAAAAGGTTGATGTTGAGTGTGCTTTAGACATGTCTCCCTGTACTTTTTCGAACAATCTGCTTCTGCTGAATTGGGTGGGAGAGAATCACCGATCAGCTGACATTCCTTTAAATCATGTGTTGATATGGGTTTAGATACATGGCTTGGATTCTGGCTTTAGGTGTGAGGCTGTTCTTGAGAGGCTTGGTAATTTCTTGGGAGAGTTTGTTTCTTCTGATCCGAATAATTTTCATCGCTCATGGAATTCCTATATGCGAATTCGTATAAAAAAAGGATATTCGAACTCTCATTGTTGGCACTAAGAAGCTTCGTCATGAGAAGGGCAATTGGTTCACTGTCTCGTTCGTCTGGGAAAAGCTCCCTAATGTTTGTTTCATATGTGTTGGATCATACAGAGAAGTTTTGCAAGTGTCTTCTTCAAAGTCATGTTAAGTAGGTGGTTCGCGCGTTTTGGTCCTGAAATCCGAGCTTCCCGTTGAAATTAATCCACGATAGGTTCTCGGTGGTTGGTGGAGGGCCCTGTCGTTCTAGCTGGTGGTGACGTTGACCGTGCTTGTTTTAGAAGGAGCGGAAACCATGGAACTAATGTGGCTAATACCTTGTTTCATAGTGACGTTAATTCTGCTAAGAATCAAAATTTGAATGACCATGATTTATGGGATAATATGGAAAGGGAAAAATCTGATGGTAACTCTAGTAATGGTATTACTTTTACAGACTCCAAAAGAAGAAGGCCTTTGAATGATGGGCCTAATAACAGTCTCGATCAGGTTACTAATAACACCTCTTCAAGCTTTGTTAACACTTTGCTTCTGAAGAACCCACCGACGGCTAGCCATGGTTTCCAGGCCCGCCGACAGAAATGAGTACTCTTAGCTAGAACTGTCGTGGGATTGGCAACCCACAAGCAGTATGTGTCTTGAAGGAATTAATTAGAGACAAAAAGCCACAGTTTGTATTTTTAATTGAAACTTTATGTTGTCGAAATAAACTTGAAGAAATAAAACTTTTGTTGGGTTATGATGGTTTCTTTTCTGTTGATTGCATTGGTCGCAATGGGGGTTTGGCTTTACTTTGGAAAGGTGTTCATGATGTTACTCTTATTAGCTCTTCTGTTCATCACATTGATGTTGAAGTTGAAGTTGAGTTACTTGGTAAATGGCGAATTACAGGTTTTTATGGAGAACCTGAGCGTTCTCATAGAGCTAATTCTTGGCAATTACTTTGCATTCTTGCTTCCCATTCTGATTTACCTTGGGTTTGCCTAGGCGATTTTAATGACCTTCTTTCTAGTTGGGAGAAAAGAGGTGGACATCCTCAACCTATTAATCTTATTACTGGATTTCGACAAGCTATTCTTGATTTGGGTTTGTCTGATTTCCCTATGGCTGGACATCCTTTTACGTGGGAACATGGTCTTCATAGTGGTCATCTAAAAGAGGAGAAGCTTGAAAGAATATTGGTGAATGATTTATGGCTTCAACGGTTCAGTTATGGTAAAGCTGAGGTATTAGATATTACATCCTCAGATAACTATCCTATATTTCTGCAATATCGTTGTTTCGTACGCAAAAACTATAAGCCACATTTTAAGTTTGAGAACTCTTGGGTTCGAGAATCAAGCTACCGTGAATTGATTGTTGATTATTGGGCAGTGAATGGGAATTGTAATTTGATGGACAGATTGGGTAAATGTGGGGAGGCGTTATGTCGGTGGGGTCAAGAGCTAAAAGATCTCCATATAGCTGAAATTGGGTCTTGTAAGCGCCTCATGAAGGAATTAAGAGGTTCGAGAGTCTCTTCAGATGTACAACAATTTATTCAAGCCAAAACGAGATACCATGAATTGTTAGAAGCCAGAGAGACCTTCTAGAAGCAGCGTGCTAAAGAATATTGGTTTTAGGGTGGTGATCGTAATACTCGTTTCTTTCATCGTGTTGCTACTACTCGTAGGAATAAGAATAAAATTGAGAAGCTGCGTGATGACTATGGCAATTGGTTTACATGGGATACTGGTCTGGATCGTATCATGCATGATTATTTTGCTCAATTGTTTTCTTCCCAGCATTGTGAGACGACTCCAGTGATGAATCTACTTGACTTGGTGGTGTCCCCAGAACATAATGATTTTGTTGATGGCTAAATATTCATTAGAAGATGTTCGTTCGATAGTCTTTTCAATGAAGCCGGATAAATCTCTAGGTTTGGATGGCTTTAACCCAGGTTTCTTTCAAGCCTATTAGGACTTGAATGGGAGAGATGTTGATTTTTGTCTTTCTATTTTACATGAGAGACGTATTCCTTTAAGCCTTAATGATACGACTATTGTGCTAGTCCCTAAATTTAACTCGCCGGAATTGATGACGGAATTCAGACCCATTGCGCTTTGTAATGTGGTGATGAAGATTGTTATGAAGATGATTTCTTATCGCCTTCGTCATATTTTACCTTTGATTATCTCAAAAAGACAGAGCGCATTTATTCCAGGGAGATTAATACAAGATAATTGTATCCTTGCTTATGAGATGATGCATACTTTTCATTGACGTAGTAGGGGTTCTCATTATTCTGTTGCGCTCAAGATGGACATTAGCAAGGCATATGATCGGATGGAATGGAAATTTGTTCGGGATGTTTTGACTGCTATAGGGTTTGACCATCGTTGGGTACAACTTATTTTTGAATATATCTCCACTGTTCAGTACTGGGTTTTGCAAAATGGTTTTGAAATTGGCCCGATCTCTCTGACTCGTGGACTTTGACAAGGTGACCCCTTGTCCCCTTATTTATTTATATTATGTGCTAAGGGTCTTTCCAAATTAATTCAAGTGGGGGTTCGGAATAGTCTGTTGTATGCTGGTAAGATTTCTAGAGGTGGTCTATCTATCTCGCATTTGTTCTTTACGGAT
>JANITX010000003.1:22995721-23014087 GCA_027564395.1 Erythroxylum ulei
TGGAATTTGATAACTGGAATGTTTTTACTGAACATGCTTCGGTAGTTTGGCTATATTTTGATCTGTAGATTTCTAAATGAAATGATTATTGATTTAAATTCTACTAGAGGCATTTTTTTTACAAATGTTACGAAGAAATTAAATTTGAATTCTATCCTTAAGGGTCTTGAAATTAAGCTTGAAAGTAAGTTTTGGCTTAGGCAGTAACACTACCAGGGACAGAATTCAGGTCCTGTTGTTATTGAATAAACTGTATTGATATAAGCAGAATCAGACAAAGATGTCTTCACAAAAGTTATAGCTTATTATCTTAGTTTTAAATTGGTATAAATTTTGTAATTTTTGGATACTGGAATTGAGAGATATGAGGTGTACAACTTGAATGCATGATCACACACTACCCAAAATTTCAAATGCAAATAGTCTGTGGTGTTTTGAGCATAACTCATAGAATAATGAACCACATTGAATGATCTTAGTATCATTAGAAACTTAATACATTGGAGAACAACTGTTCAGAAGAAATTATTGCCTGATTTTGACAATTTCCTTATCAAATTAATTATGCAAAGTTGACTAGTATGTATGTTAAACCCAAAATCTGAGGTGTTCAATAAAGTTTTGTAATTGGTTTCACATTGATTAATTATGGTCCAAATTATGAATACAAATGGTATTAATGAGGGCTCTGATATCTGAATGAATTGATAAGGAACACAATATGATACCCGAGATTGCATTGAACATGCATTTTGCATACTTTCTATACATCGATGTGCATCAAAGAATACATTAACATTTGTGTAAAATTGTGATCTTTGTAAATGTGTTTGTATGATATAGAGGAACTCATTGAACGCCAGTTAGACATTGCCGGGCCACCCAGGTAATAGCATATTGGAGTGTACTGTGAGTCAACATAGATGAATTTCCTAGGATTAATTTAATTTGATTGGTTAAGCTTCCAATTATTGAACTGTTGTGATTGTTTCTGAATTCCAGACTTAAAGTCTGAGGAGTATATATTTGGGACTGTATTGGAAGTGTTTTGATTTGTTTGAAATTCTAATTGTATTATGAAATGTGAATTCTCAACGAAAGTTAAATGCCGGACATAGGTCTGATGATTATGAAATTCCGACTGTGCGTTATAAATGATTGTGATATATGGTAAATTCTGAATTGATGCATTTCATAAAATGCATTCTCAAATAAAGGCGTTGTGACCTGAGTAGCCAGTATCAAGCACTTGCACATAGAGCTTTGCTCCGTGGTATATGATTCTGCACGTAGAACTATGCTCCATGATATATATTTCTGACTCAGCCCAATGGGCCAATATTTGTATATGTGATAGGCACTCGGTCACAATAATACTAACGAATGTGAGTCTCATGCATATAGCATTATAAGATCGAAATCCATTGAATGATTTGCAAAGCTGAAATGAGTGATAAATTGATATAAATTGTTTGCTATACTTGGCTACGTGAACTGTGTGATCATATATCAGGAATGTAAATATGATCTGAATGAACATCTGTGAAATATGTAATATGTGTATGTGATCCGGTGAAATTATCAATGATGGTTCACTCAACTGAGTTCGCAAAACTTATCAAAATTGCAACTTGGCTTTTCATTTTTTATAAAGGTCTCCAAAAAGGCTTCAAGTAAGAGGTTCGGGTCAGGATCAGTATGCACCTACATATGTATTTCTTTATGTTGTATTGAAAGTGTAGTCTTAAGTGTTGTATTGAATTATAAAGACATTATGCATGCAACTAATTTGTTCTATATCTGAAATGGGCCCAAATGGCTGTTGAATACTAATGTTTGTTATAATTATATCTATGAATGGAAAATGTTTTAAAATAAAGTGGGCCTGTTTTGATTAATGATTTCAGCTTACGAGTACATTGTTTTAAGTAAATCAAAGTTTTGTATTGAATTTTTGACCGAATGACTGTCTTAGCATGCCACCTTTGCGGGGTACGTACTCAGATATCATCATGGATGTCGGGTACGTGTCCTGCGAGGTTGGGGTGCTACATCCTGCCTCTTACCTTTAACCTCCTGTTTATTCTCTACTTGACCATCTTTCAACAATTGTTCAATTCTGATTGAGGCCGCTCGAAGTTTTGTAAAATTGCCCAAGTTAGAGATGGCAAGTCTCATTCTAATTTTCATATTCAAACTGTCCTCAAACCACCTACATTTGTCTTGCTTAGTTGGGATCGGTGCGGTTGCATACCTCATTAACTCATTGAACCTTATCTCATAGTCTGCCACTGTGAACCTGCCTTGCTTCAAATATAAGAATTCTTTCATTTTTCGATCCATGTAATCTTCGGCATGTAATTCTCTTGGAACACTCTCAGAAAATCCTCCCAGGTCAAGCTTCAAGGTCTAGTGGTGTTGCCCGGAACAGTTTTCCACCACTGATAGGCAGGACCTTGTAGGAGTGAGATAGTATAGTCGAATCTCTCATCTGCCTCACAATCCATCTGGTCGAACACTCTTTCAGTTTACTCTAGCCACCCTTCTGCCTCAGCCGGGTCTGTACTTCCGTAGAAGTCCATACTCCCTTGCTTTCTTAGCTTATCATATCTCCTTTCTCGCCTCACGGGGATTCTCGTAGGCATCCGACCAAACTCAGGTACAGGAGACTCTACATTGGCTCCTACAGACTCCATGTCAGCTGACTCACCAATTTGATCTCCTATTGAAGGTGACCTATAACAAACAAAAGTTGTGATTATTGTCTGAATCTCTCATTATGAATCATATTGTATCCCTAAATATGTCAAACCATGCTCTGATACCAAAAATGCAACACCCCATTACCATAAGGCAAACACCTGAATACCTGAAGGACATTCAAGTACATACCCTATGATAATGGTATGTTGGAGCAAAAGCAAATCCAACTTACACATGGCAATCCAACTTACATATGGCATCATCTACCATACTCAAAAGTCACTAAATTTTAAAACCATTGATTGCATTCATTCACAATTCTTACATTGTTTCCATCATACAAGTATTTACAAAACCTCTTATATGTTCTAACAAAACTACAAATAAATGGTACAACACTTCTGGTGTTAGCTGACAAACCTCTGAGCCATTTTTCTATCCAAAAGATTCCTTAAGTCCTGACTAAGGAACTAGGTCTCCTATCTCGTACCTGAAAAACCACATTGTAATTTTTGATGAGTTTTGCGAACTCAATGAGTGAACCATCATTGATGATTTCACTAGATCACATACACACATCACATATTGCACAGATATTCATTCTAAACATACATTTATTATTCAGATACTCACATAATATGGCATATCATATGGGCACTCATTACAGCTTTGCAAATCATTCAATGAATTTCAGTCTTAGATGAATGTTATATGCATGAGACTCACATTCATTCTTATTGTTGTGACTGAGTGACATGCTTATACAAATACTGGCCCATAGGACTCAGTCAGAGCAGAATCACGGAGCATAGCACTACGTGCAAAACATATATCAAGGAGCAACGCTCTACGTGGAAGCGCTTCAAACTAGCTACTTAACTCACAACGCCTTTATCTGATCATGCATTTTATGAAATGTATCAAATATTGAATATGTCATATATCACAATCTTATACAAATGCTCAGACAAAGTTTTCACAGTCATCGAACCTAAGTCCAAAATTCAACTTTCGTTGAGAATTCATATAGCGTAATACAATCAGAATCATTAAACAAATCAGAACACTTCCAATACAGTCTCAAATATATACTCCGCGAATTTTAAGTCCGGAATTCAGAAACAATCGCAACAGTTCAATAATTGGAAACTTAACAAATCAAATTAAATCAATCCTAGGAAATTCATCTAGGTTGATTCATAGTACGCTCCAATATGCTATTGCCTGGATGGTCCATCAATGTCCGACTGGCGTCCAATGAGTTCCTCTATATCAGACAAAACACATTTACAAATATCACATTTTTGCACAATTGTATAAGTATTCCTTTATGCACAGGTACTTATATAAAATATGCATAATGCATATTCAATGACAATTTCGGGTATCTTATCAAATCATTCAAATATCAAAGCCCTCATTGATCTCATTTTTACTTATAGTTTGGACCATAATAAAACAATAAGAAATCAATTTCATAACCTAATTGACCACTTCATATTTTTCTTACATTCATACGGATCAACTTTGCATAATTAATCTGTTAGGGTTAATGAAAAAATTAGGCAACACTTCTAGAAAGTTATACTCCAATGTATTAAGTTTCCAATGATACCAAGTTCATCCAATTTGATTAAGTATACTAAAAGTTATACTCAATTTACTTATATTGTTCTAAAGCTTCAGCAGAATTCTTATCTCAACTTTCAATCAGATTCTGAAATTCTTAGAGGCTGATGTAGAATTCAATCTCTTCATAAAACTTGTAGCTTTATGTCTCTATTTGAATAAAAATTAATAATCATCTTATTCTGAGGTCCCCAAATCAAGATATAGTCCAATTACTGAAGTATGTTAGTAAAAATCATCCTAGTTATCATTGTTCAGCACAATCACATTTCACCTTAAAATTCATCAATCAATCGATTTCAAAAAGCTATGATTTTTGGTTAAGATGTATATCAATGTCGTATGAAGCTATTGGTTTAAGAATCAAGTCATTTGGACATCGGATGAAGAAGTTATAACAAAAAGATTGAAGGATGTCTAGAAATAAAAGTTTCAGAAAAATCGATTGAAAGTCGCGATCGTGCATTTGCATGACCGCGACTTTTTCTGAACCTTCGAAGTTGCACGATAGCAACTTTTTTGAATGCTTTTTTTGCACGATGGTGCTTTTCCTTCTTCTTCTTCACCAAATCTAACTTCTTCTTCTTCTTGCATTTACCTTATTTTCCAGCAAAACACAATCCTAAGTCGTCTATTCCACATTTCTAACTCCAAAAACAAACTCTACACAAATCAAACCCAATTTTACACTACAAAAATCACAAATTCGAAACTCCAACTCTTCTTCCTCTCTCTATCGTAACTTTTTCAGAAACTCAATCTCCATTAATTAACTCCAATAACTTGCAAACAATTCCTCCACCTTATTTTTAGCTCATCAGTACTCACAAAATTCCAAAAAAAATAATCCAAGATTCACTTTAAACATCAAAATCTGATTATCACACATGCAACTTTAAATTTCCAACATTTTTCTCACATTCACAATTTCAAATTTTATCTGTGTCATTTAGGACGCTGCTATACCTTCACATGTATATAATCATCTCTAACACTAGCCATCATTAAAATCATGGTTCAACAAAATTTCTAGCACATTTAAAGTACATTTAAACAACTCTACAGATTCACGCATGTCAGTAGTGAATCCAACATACAAGTTTTCTCCAAAACAAATCAGAGTATCTCAATCCAATGCATGCAGTATCAAAATACCACTAAAACATCATCAAAATCACTTACTTGGTTCACTTCAAATTCCAGCAAAATTTTCAGCAGTGATATTAAAGACCAAATTTCGGTGGATGAGTAAGGAAAACAGTTAAAAAACACAGTGTTCTTTCGGTGAAGAAAACAACAAACGAAGGAAAGAAAGCTACATATAATTTCCTTCTCTAAAATACTTGCTACGTGTCCACTTTACATGTATTAGATTTGTCATTCAATTAAATCTGCCATATGTCACCACATAGACAAGCCATTTGTTACAATTATATGTTGCCACGTGTCATATTATAATTGGCCCATAAATCAATATTTTTCTATAATTCACCAAAAATTCCAAAATACCTGAAATATATAAAATTGTCAAATCACATTTAATATACTCCAATTTAATCCAAAATTTTTATTTATAAACCAATTTACCCGAAAATGCCAATGAATGCATGTACAATTATATGAATGTGCAAGAAAAATGTGTATGTCACAATTAATTTATGCATGATGTGCATTTTCCTAATTTCTCATAATTTACAATTCTAGCCTTAACATGGGTAACGGGATGTTACAACATGTATAGCCTTATAAGTAGTGGCATATGTAGGCTTAAATGAGTGCATGTGGAGCCTAAAGTAAGTGACATATGGACTAATAGAATAGTGATATATGGACCAATAGAAGGATAACATATGTATCCATAGAAGGGTGACACATGGGCCAATAGAGTAGTGATATATGGACTAATAGAAGGATAACATATGTACCAATAGAAGGGTGAAACATGGACCAATGGAATGGTAACATATGAATTAGTTTGACCTTCTTGAATTTTCTAGAGAAAATGGATCAAAAAGGCAATAGAAGTGAGGGTGGAGGTCGGCCATAAGGTTAGAAGAGAGAGAAAAACAAAAATGAGAAGAGAAGGAAAGAAAAAAGGGAAGAGAAGAGGAGAAGGAAAGAAGTTATCAAGGTAAGTTGAAATTCTGGTTTCAATTTCATCTTTATATTTCAATTTGTTTTTCATATCCTTACAACACAAATTTAGAGAAACTCAAAGAATAAAAGTTGTAGATATAGGTCTTAACTTGACCTCTGTGAATGTGGCTTGACAAAATAGTGACTAGAGTTTGAGTTATATTTGTTTCCCTAATACTGCCTGTGATAGACCCTTGTGCAGGAATTTTGTATTATTTCCTGATTTTTTAGGACCTTAGAGTCTGAATTAGTGAAATTATAAAACATGAAAAATGATTATTGATTTCTTTTAATGTTTTTGTGAAATAGTTTGGTTAGGAGATGTCTTGATAATGATTTATTGAAGGTTGAGTATTGGTTACCAGTTTGTTTCTTACCAGAAATAAGACATAATTTGGATGGAGATTATATTTTAAAGGGAGATGTTGTTTGTGAAATTTTTGGATATATTAAGACTAATGGAAGTCTAGTTTTAGGGGGCACAAGAATCATGACATTTGGATCTTTGTAGAGAGAGTTATGATTAAAGGAAGGAAACTTATTAATAAAGGAACATTAGGAAGAAAAGGATGTAAACATTGCATATAAGGCTGGGTTAGCTTGATGGTTAAGGAGACATTGAGCTGAACTAGAAAGTGAATTATTGACCTATTGGCATATGTTAGAATAACATTTATGATAATTGATTAGGGATTAATTTGGATGTGGTGTTGGTATTGAATGTATATTGGAATTTAATGAATGGATTGGTTATGTTCTGTTTTGATTTTGATGCTTGAAAGACCACAATTTGTGAACTACCAAATGAATGGTTTGAATTGGAATTAGAGATGAATTTATGAGGAATTGAATCATCTTTAAGGTATAATTGATGAACCATCTTGAAGGTGTCAAAATTTGATAGAAAGGTGGAAGGGAAGTGAAGGTGAACTTTCAGTTCACCCATCCCATGATCGTGGGAATTGTATTGGTTCCTTTCCATGATTGTGGAAATGCTTGGCAAAGAGGAAATATTACTTTTTGTGTTCTTGTTGAATCATATAAGGATAAGACACTATACATTGGTGTAATTAGACTTGATTGGGGCCTTAAAATGAACTTAGTTTGATCTTGAATCAATTGGTTAATTGTTTGATGAGTTTAGGTTCTTAAATGATATTATAAATTAAGGATTGGATTGTTTGATATCAGTGTACCTAAAGCTAGAATTTATAATTTATTAAGGGAGTGAAGGAGTTCTTATGGATGCAAATGTGATTCGAAGGATATGAACAATGTGAATTATCTATAAATGAATCAGAATTGGGAAATTGTGTGAATATAAAGCATTAATAATGGATTGATGAGTGTATGATTGGTGAATTAAGGGTAACCAAACTTATGTAAGGCATAACCCAATTGCAAACAAGTTATGGACAAGCTATAATGAATGAATGATCAAGATTTGTGTTAAGGACATATGCCCAGGAAAATCAATTGCGCATGCATCGAACATAACACACATACATGTGCATAGTTGAATAATTATATGATTGATCAACTTAGTAATATGTGGATTATGTGTGTATTGTATGATCTAGAAGCACAATTTGACCATAATATCTAGACATTGTTGAATTGTCAAGGCAATAACTATACTAGAGCATATTGTGAGTCAACCTAGATGTGTAAACTTAATTATATGTGTGTTTTTGTATGAGTTATATGTGTAATGAGTTAACCTAGATGTTTTCTCACTAAGATTGAATTATTTTGATTATTGTCGATTACTGAACTATTATTGATATGATTGTGATAATTACGGACCATCAATTATCTGAGGAGATCATTATTCGGGACTGTATAGGAAGTGCATACTGATTGTACGTAAATGTGGGAAAAATATGTACTCAACTGAATGTTGAATGTCAGACTCCGATTCGATGACTGTGATAAATGACTGTGCACACCGAATGAAAGTGATTGATAGCACATTATGTGAAATGATGCATTTCATGACGTTGATGTGTATGATCAGATAAAGGAGTTGTAACCAAAATGACTAAAGTAAAAAAGAGCTTAAAGCTTAGAAATGTGCGCACAAAGCCACCAGGTCAATGTTTAATGAGCTTATTATCCATCATAGGTACAGGACAATATCTAAAATGAGCCCGGTATCTGTAATGGATACAGGACAGTTAAATAGGTGCTCGGTCACAATAAAATAAAAATAAAAGTGGAGTCTCATGTGTATTTGCACCCATAACTTTGCATGTATCATGTGAATATTTGCAAAGAATGACTGAATTGAGTGGATATAATAATATGTTATTTTTGTGTACATGTGGATGATATGAATGAGATGAAATGAATGATTAGATTATCCTGAAATGATTATATGAAATGTTTGTATTCATAATGGGCTTGTTGAAATATGATGAGTACTGCAATCAGGTACTAAATTCTGAACGATATGATATATAGGATTTGCTTCTTAATGACGTGAGATACTGATTGAACTATGTTATATACTTATGATATTTATGTTTGTTTGAGTGAGCACATCGATGATGGTTCACTCACTGAGTTCGCAAACTCATCAAAATTGCAACATTGATTTTCAGGTTTAGAGGAGACCTAGCTAGTTTAGTTGAAGTAACTTCTGCATTTGGATATGGGTTAGTGTCGGGATCAATTGTACCTGCAAATGTCTTAGTTATATTGTATCAAGGATTGTATTTCTCAACTGTTGTATATTGTATATGTGAATTTTGGAAAAGTAATGGCATTTGAGACTGTATATGTTTGTGAATAAAAATGGAACAACATGATTATTGGAATGTTTTTATGTTATGTGCAATCGATTAAAAAGTAAAAAAAGAATTGTTTTAACAGTCTTAATGTGTCATTTTCGTAGAGTATATTCCCGAATATCCTTCAATATGTTAGGTGTATGCTCTATGGGAGTTGTATGTTACATTTATTCAAGATCTGGAGATGATTCCAAATATATCTATTTCTGTTTCTAATGATAAATAAGGTAGCATCCTCACTCTGATCATAATCAGGCACGAGCATCCTTTTTGATGCATCTACTTTTGGACCACTGCATGACATCCCAAAACTAGTTGCATCGCAAAATTCCAAACCTGAGAGTTAGATCCAAAAGCAAATAAAAAATCTTGCTTAAGACATAAAGGAAGTTCCCACGCTTCATTCATGTCTTACCTTCTTTCTTTTTTTAGAGTTCGATCAAAAAGTTGTCAATCCCAGACCGAAGCCTACTTCGTTGTTCTCAGGATCTATTTCATATATTCCTCCTATTCTAGGAGATAATCCAGATCTGATTCAATTATTGTCAATAAAATATGAACTTGATGAAACCAAGCTAAAGCTTATCAATATAGAGAAAGGAATAAGAATGTTGAATTGTAGTATCGAGAAGCTAGAAGAATTGGGAAATTGGAAAAAAAATAAAGGGAATTTTCAAGGTGTTAGATACAAAGGTAAATGTTCTTAAGGAATAATGAGCAAAATGATAAAATTAGATTTGTTAAAGAAGCAAGCTCAAGTAAGCAAGGAGAAATTTCAAAAAGAAGCAAAAAGTTCATACCTTCATGTCACTTTTGTGGTGTAAAAGATCACATAAGGCCAAATTGTTACAAGCTACTGCAAATGTTATTCCATAATGCTCAAAACAGAAAACCCAGACATTCTTCGAAGAACCTTCAACAACAGAGGCTGCTAAAGCAAATTTGGGTTAAAAAGAACCAACCGTAAGCACTTGTGGCTCTTAAATCCAGCATTGCTTCTCACAATTAATGGTACTTTGATAGCGGGTGTTCAAGACATATGACAAGTGAAAGAAGCTATTGGATGAATTATCAAAGTTGTTTGGATGGCTATGTTACATTCAGTGATGGGAAGAAGGCAACAATGATTGGTATAGGAACTCTTTACGTGGATGGATTGCCTCATTTCAAAAATGTGCTTCATGTGGACGATTTAAAAGCTAACTTAGTGAGTATTAGTTAGCTTGTGATAATGGGCTGTTAATCAAGTTCACCAATGATGAATGCAAGTTGTTAAACTAACAAGGAAATTGTATAATAAGCAGAAGAAGATCAGTGGATAATTGCTATATGTTGGAAGATTATAAAGTTGCTTAAGGTGTTTTAATTATCATGTGTGATAATAAGAACATCATAGACATCTTCAAAAACTAGTTCATCATTCAAGAATCAAACATATTGATTTGAAGTATCATTTTATTTGAGAGCTGGTGGAGACTAAAGTTGTAGTTCTTTCTTATATAACAATTGAGAAGCAATTGACCGATATTCTTATGAAACCTTTTGATGCCATTAGGTTTGAATCTCTTCGTGGGGCACTAGGACTATATATGCTTTGCAACTTTGAAGCTTATTGAAGTAAAAGAGAGTGTTGGATGATAATGCTTTATACTTTCATATTTTATGTGAGGATGAGATTGATTAAGTTGATCCTAATTCATTGAATGCATTTTTGGGGTTTATGAATTTAATCGGGGATCAATCTTATAAGGATGGAATTGAAGTGAGTAATGATATGCTGATACTTACGCCTCCTTATTTGCTGAGATTGATTGCATTGAAGGTATTTTTCACATGGAAATAACGAGTTCTTTGATACGCTTGTTGAAATGATTCTTAGCTTCTTTTGGCATTGAATTGTCCTAAGGAAGAGATATGAACTTGCCTATAGATTTTTAAATTGGTATTTATAACTTTGTCTGTAACAATTGACCTTGCCTTTGATTTTTTGATATCTTTTATCATGATCGTTTATTTTAGGGGGAGTTTCCGTTTCTCTTATTCAGGGGGAGATTTTGATGTGAAAAATAATGCCAAAAAGGGAGAGTTTATCAAGATTTTATTTTTCGCATTATTTGTATTTTGTTATGTTTGGTATATCTCTTGTGATAAGAAAGTTGATTTGGATTATGTATATCTTTTTTGATAAGGAAGTTAACTTGGAATAGGATTCCACTATCTTGGAATATGTAGCATTTTTGGAAGTTAAGATAGTATAGAAGGAAGGAATCCTAAATAAGATAAAATCCTAAAGAAGGTAGATTTATTGGATATACTATTGATTTTTGTAGTTGTGTTTTTGGTATGCTTATGTGAATAATTACAGGTTCTATTGATGATTTTTGTGGCTGTTGTGCATGAATTTCTTTAGTGGTCAATTAAAAAATACTCAACATATTTTTGTTCGAAGGCATTCCATGGTGTAATGCATGTCCATTGATTTTTGGCTGTTGTGTTTTTGGAGTGCTTGAGAGATTAATCACAATGTTTTATCATTGATTTGTGCTACTGTGTTTTCGGAGTTTTGCAGAGATAACATATAAGTCTAGTAGTAGACTTTTGTTTGCATAAGGAGTCTATCTTATGAAATCTATCCATTGACATTTGGTGCTGCTGTGCATAAGGGTTTTGGTTGATGAACTATAGACTATACAACAAACTTTTCATTTTGGAAGACTATATGATTTTGATTTAATGAGGCTGCACATATATGAGAGTGTTCTTTGACTCAAGTAACTTTTGTTTTTGTCATTATTGATTTAATCACTTGAGATATTTTTATCTTTGTTATCATTCGTAGTTTCAAAATTCTCTGTTAAGGATAGCATGAGATGATCATGCTATTGGGTGTGAGATAACTTTCAAGGACATGAGTACGAGTAGATAGCGTCAAGGAATAAGTGGTGACGGCTTTGTGGTAATATTCTGTAAGCTTATTGTACTATAATGAAAGTTGATTAGTTTGGGTGAGGGTCTTGTAGACGAAGGCCATGTGTGATGAACTGTGTTAACAAATTTTCTATGTTGATTTATTTACTGCACGCTAAATTTTTCTACTTGTTATTAAATTTTGGAAAATTGTAGTTGCTAATCTGGTTACTTTCAAATAAGCAACCAATTGTCAGTTTTAGTTTAAAGCAACTGCGACAAAATAGTAATTTTGCAAAACTTCAACCTCGGCTTTTTCATCAACTTCATAATTTTGTATATGATAACCGTTATATGATCACCAGATAACCGTTTGTTGGCGAGTTTGTCCGATTGCAAAAGATGAAGATGTTGATCCATGATATGTATCCATGGAGATAAGCAAAAAGCCCTTTCCAATTCTTCTGGTATTCGTCCTCAGACCACCAAAGTCGCATACTCCATAAAGGCACTGTCACAAGCTAATGTGATAGGTCCATCACCAGGAAGTCAAGCTCTTCTTCTGTCATCTTCAAGAGCTCCCTGAAAATGATTGTATTCAGATATTCTAAGGGAAGGACAAATCTCTTTTTGTCAATTGTATACACCACAAAATGGCCTTTATTAGCTTCAACTGAACACTTAATCAAATCTCTTATGGGAAATGTAATTCTTTTGCGCTTACTAGCTTCCATTCTCTGCCACTTCTTTCCGAATTGAATAAGGCTACTTGTCGGAAACAAACTTTGAAATAGTCCTCACTGAGCAGGTTTTTTAGGAGAGGAGAGTTTGAGCTGTGGAGAAGGTCATGTCAAATACATAATATATCTATAGACACTGACAGCAACACACTAGGTTGTCTGTTATGTCTTGTGCTGATGGAAAGTATAGGCATGGGAGATCAAATTGCGAACATGGCTTTGGTCGTGGGACTGTCCTGGTTTGTTGAGCAATCAACACCAACAAATAGGCAGGTTTCGATTGTTGCTCGGTTTTTCATGCTATAGCCATGCCACTACACAATCAGGGTCCAGTTAAGGTGTCCTGTAAGCTTTCGATCGGTTCATGCTCCTTGAGACTAAGCTGGAGATTGGTGTGGGTTCACGACTCGTTAGCCACATAAATGGTCATGAATAGTTGGCAGTTGGGAGTAGCGCATATAAACGAGTGACTAGAAAGTAGAAACCATTTTTCACGCGAGTTAGGCAAATGCTAAGCGATTATGGACTAACCCTTAAATCTAGCATGTTAGGAATACCAGGACAAGATCTTTAACCATCAATCCTTGTTGGCAATCACTTGTTGAAGCCCAAGTACCAATGAAGTAAGCCTAGGCTTTTCCGGCCCCTTTGGCCCCTTTGGGTTTTTGACCCCCTCTGTACTCAACCTTGAAACCAGAACAAAAATGACAACCCTCAACACAGACAAGAAATAGAAAGACGAGCAAAAACAGAGAGGCCATAGGAATTCTTAAACTGCCGGGCGGCCAAATACTGCACACGGCGTCCAAGGCGTAAAACATCTTATCTGAATTCCAAAACTAATACAATCAATTCAACCATACAGCGGCTCTCCCCTCTGCACAGTAAAAGTTTCCTCCTTTATTTATTTCTATCTTTTTACCTTCTCCCTGTCATGTTTGAAAAAGAAAATGCTCTACTGTGGCAGCATATGATTGGATTGCGCTCCACCTTTATGAAAAATGATGGCTAATTTTTTTTTGAAAAAAGGAAATTAAAATAATTAAAGAAGAGGAAATTTACAAGGTCATCCAAAGGGGAAAACCCTTTATATACAACACAAGAAGAGAGCCAACAAGAAACAAGTCACCTAGTGTAGCAATAAGAGCCTAAGACAAAGAAAAAGTGGAAATTAAACATCTAACGACCCATAACAAATCATCCATCTATCTGCTATAGACGTGAGGCATGGCAAACATTAGAGCTACAAGTTGCATTCTTTGTCAAAACAATCGCCCGAACTTCAGACATAATTAAGAAGATCAAACTTTTTGTCGTAGAAGACGTACTCTAAAAGCGTCGAATGTTCCTTTCTCTCCAATGCGAGCATAAACAGACCCCTAAGACAATAATTTGTACAAGTTTGTTGGAACCTGCAAGTGAAGAAAGATAGCTAGTGATATTCATAAGCTCGGACCTAGGATCATCTAGCAACATAAGTCACATACAGCTCTCCAAATAGAGTAGTTAAAGGGGCAAGCAAAGAAAAGATGAGAACAAGATTCCATCCGAAGGGAACACATTGGGCAAGAAGGATCCATGTGCACATAAGGAATACGGTCAGCAGTGGATAACTTATTCTGAATAGCTAACCAGAAAATGAAGGAGATCCGGGGCGTTAAAAGATTGCTCCATACTGTGGCTGACCAAGGACAGGGAGTCAGCGTTGACACAAGTTGTTGCAAATGATGCGATTAGTCAATTTGTTCAATGGAGTCCCCTTCTAAAAGAAAGTGTCAGATTCTTGAGGAGATGGGAAATAGCTAGGTTCAAGATGGCTCGGACTTCTTGGGAATTTCCATGAGTTCCCATCAATGAATGATATCATACGTGTTTTTAGAGGAAACAAGGGAGAAGCTCTTGAGGGATTTACTTGAAAGATCAAGGGACTGCGACTAGCCCAATTGTCATACCATCGAGAGACCAGACGTCCATCTTTGATAACACAGGAAGTCTCTAAGCGAATATCATCTCTTAACTTCAGAAGCTGGTTAAGGAAGAAAGAGAAATTTGCTTTCGGCTGAAGAGCCCATATGGAATTTCCTTTTAGAAAATAAATGTGTAACCATTGGATCCACAACGTTTTCTTATCCTCTAGCATCCACCATATGGCTAAATTTCTATTCTTTTGTCAAACTATAGAAAAGTTTCATTCTTTCGTTTAGCGTTGAGTTTCAGTAATTTGGGCAACCGTGTTTGACAAAGAATTGGGGGTACAAGTATAAGTGAAAATAAATCAAAAGCAACCTAAAAGCTCAAACTGAGGCCTAACGTTTTGGAGTTTGATCAATTGCTTACTAAAACTTTTAACTTGTTCAATGAAGATCTAAACTTTTTCGAGTCTACTCAATTTTAGGATTTTTGGATGAAAATTAGGGTTTGTTATACACGCTTCGTTACACGCAGCTTAGTTAGTCTTTAGATGCCACATTAAAAACATATGTACAAGCCAGACTAGGTGGATTTTCGAAAAACAAAAAAATTTAATCTTCAACCCTAATTCAATATTTAATCCCCCAAATTTTCACCATGTTTCTCTCGGTTGTGCAATTAATCCAATCCTTACACGTACCCTCAATTCGTGCATAATCGCGGATCCGCCTTCAAGTAATGTAAGCTTCTATGTCGTGTGAGCTTTCTCTTTTGAAGTTGGAGATGAATGGGTGGTTGTGTTTTTGGAGATTCAAAATATACATGTGCCCCTTTTGTCTTTGGTTTCCTCCCAAATTTTTCTTCTTGCTTATGATTGGATTTTGAACAAGTAGTGGAAGGTAGTATTCTGATTAAAGCCCCATGTAGGTAACAACTCATGTTCCCTTCTAATTTTTGTATATGATTTTTGGTGTTTGAATCTTTACTTTATTCCTTTCCCCTTTTCCCCTTTTATATGGAAAGTTTCGTTAACAATCTAATTTAGGTAAATACCTTTATCTTCTTTAAATGAGTTTGATTATAGGGTTGAATAACGTGTAGAATAGAATTGTTTTTATGTACAATTCTATTATACATTGTATGTAGGATATGATTAAGTCTTCTCTTCCCCATTTACTTGACATTATAGAATATAAATTTAGTTATATGGAAATCATTTAGCTATTAGTGGTTACATAATCAATATTACAACATTGTAATTTACCTATTAGATGAAAAGATAGATTAGAGGATTGAACTACATTTTCAAAGACATCAGCTGGGAATACTTGAGGATGAGCTTAATTAGTAGTTCTTCAAGGTAATAAAGTTGATTAAAGGATTCAGTTTGTTGTTTTCTTGGATGTAATTTTGTGTTTAGTGGCAATTTTGATATTTTCATTTTTGGGAGTAGAGGAATGCATTCTAAGCTTGATTCGAGGTCATATAAGCTAATTTCTTTAACTTACCCAATTAAATGAGACTATGAAGGAGAGGCTAAATATTGTTACTGTAACTTAAAATCACCTAGATGGATTTCATGGACTGATGAAAATCTAGGAAGAAGGTCTTATGGCTATCGACTTTTTCTGATAATTTTGGTACATTTTTATGTTGTTTTATATAAAATGGTAGAGTGAAAATGTTTGTGAATTTCATGAATGGCATGATCAAAGATTTTTTCCAAGAGCAAGCCAGATTATTTTAGAGCTGAAAAATAGAGAGAAGATGTTATACTGTCAAAATAATCTATTAAAGGTTGAAGTGGCAGATTTAAGAGAGAAAGCAGTAGATGTTTTGGAAGTTGAAATTATTGCAGAAAATTTGAAGTTAAAGAATGAGTTAGATGTCATGAGGAGTAGTAATGAAACACATCCAGTAAAGTGTTAGAAATTTGTAGCTTATTTAAGCTTGTGTTTAGTAGTTTTGCTTATGCTTGTTAGCCTAAATAATGAAGGCAATTTAGGTAATAGTTGTATGTTTAAAGCCTTAGCTGGAAATGGTTTTATATACTATAGTAGTGTATAAATGTAATTGAGCTTACCTGATATTGTCAAGTGCAATTATTTGATGTCTCAACATCTGGAACCATATTATGATTGTGACAATAAGGACTTATATCTTGGGAATTATGTGTTGTAAAATTATGGGGTTAATTGTTAACTTGGTTACTCTTTGTATTAACAATGTACATCTTGTGTAAATGCAATTAAGCTTAGTGAAAGTATTTTGTGGCATACATAAACAAATGCAATTTCATCATCTAACATTCATAAACTCCAAAAAATTATAGAAAAAACTCTAAAAGAAAAGTAATTCAAAATTAGCAGCCATTGCATTCATTCATATAATAACATGTAAACACCAATAATACTTTTACATTCAATAGATATCCAACCTCTCAACCATTGTTCAGTACACAAATATCACAAAATTGTTCAATTTACTAACGAACAAAGTTTACTTTACATTTTCTCCTTTCCCTTTGAAGATGTTGAAGTAAATCACTTATTAATATAGAAATCACGTAAAGTATATAGAATATATAAGAAGACGGGTTGAATTGTGTAAAATCTTCATAGATATTAATCTTTAGAAATTTCTTGGATTTCTTTGCAAATTTAAATGATCACAAAAACATTTTAATAAGTCGATAAGTATGCAATCGCAAAATTATTTTCTACTCTTCTAACAACAAGAAAATTAAAAGATAAGGGTTAGAGAATAGACGCTGTGATTTTATACTGGTTCACCCTTAACCTTGGGCTACGTCTAGTCCTCAGAGTTTGTCTGGGATTTCACTATACTCTTCAACTTTACAAGTATTCTTTCTATACTTGCAAAGCCTCTTCAGGTCTCTCTCACAAAGTATTCTTTATCTGCTTTCTTTGCCTCTCCAGTCTCTAGCCTTTCTTTCTCTCGGAAAGATATTTTTTGAGCTTCACGTTACAGATGTATTCGCTCTCTTTCTTTTGCACTTGAATACAGAGTTTCTCTAAGTATTGTACAATTAGATTTTCTCTCTTGTAAACATTGTTATTTATAGTCTAAGTCTTCAACTGTCTTCTTGAAAAATTGCTTCTTGAATCTTCTAGAAACTGTTATTAGTTGATTCCTGTAACTAACTCCAACTAACTAACTGCCTGACGTTCTAGAATAGTTTCCTTTTCTATCTTTTGGTACTATACTTCTTCTGGTGTCTCTTCATCTGTTGTTACACTTCTTCTAGTATTGCTTCGTCTGTTGTCACACTTCGTCTGTTGTCATGCTTCGTCTGGTATCGCTTCGTATGTTATCACACTTCGTCTATTGTCACGTGAATCTTCTAGCGATGACGTGTAGCTTTTAGCGATGACATGTAGCTTCTAGCAATGACGTGTAGTTTTTAGCGATGACATGTAGCTTCTAACAATGACGTGTATCTTCTAGTGTTGACCACGTATCTTCTGAGGTGGCAGCTAAGAGAAGGCTTTAGGTCAACGTGCACGTGACTAACGAAACGGTATCTT
>JANITX010000003.1:23046564-23061484 GCA_027564395.1 Erythroxylum ulei
ATATTTAATTAAAAATTTAGTATTGGTAGGAATCAAACCCATTCCTCCCATTCATGGAGGGTATGGACCATTACTTAAAACTTGGGTATGAAAAACTATTCAATCAATCATAATAACCAACCAACCATTGTCATTCATTTCATTCCCATTGATTTATTCCCATATCCCTTAACCAAGCACCCCCTCAGTACATATCTTTTTCAGGAGCCTGGTGGTTACTGTGTGACCTAACCAAAAATTGAGGTAATTATTCCATAAAACTTGGTCTCAAGTTATGAATAATCTTGGTAATTTTGTTTTTCATATCCAACTTGGTACTTTATTCACCTGAAGATTTAACTTCACCAAAGTATTTGCGTACTGAAATTGGTGTTATGTAATAGACAAGAACTCATTCTCCAGCTAGTAGAGATTGACATTATTTGTCTACACGAATACCATTGCTAGAGTATCCAATGACTCTTTGGGTGTCTTGGCATCTTCTGATTGAATTCATACTTCCTATATGTTATTTATCTTCTCCAAGTTCTTCCATGTTGATCATAAAACACCAACATTAGTTACTGGAACTTATTGTACTAATAACCAAAGGGCGGTCTGATGACAACAGGGAAAAGCAACAATTTAGAATTTCTAAAGAGAGTTTTGAGTTATAGTTAAGATATTTAGTAGGTGAGTCACAAATATGAAAGTAGAATTTCTTGTATTGACTTTAAATTACTAGAAGAACTGGTAGAAAGTTGCCACGATCATTTTGACAGTCCTTTTAAATTTTTTAGCTCTATAACTTGCAAAATATTGGTTTTTATGCACAAAAATTGAGTGTGCATTTGATTTTCTTGTGTGAGATCATATCATCCGTCAAATATGGATTTTCTTCCTCAAATCTTTTTTTTTTCCCATTTTATAAGAACATAAAATCAAATTGTGTTCATGAAGAACAGGATAATACTTCCTCCAAATATGAAGCCTTCAACTTTCCAATTTAGCTTTTTGTGTGGATAATATATACTCCACAGGAATACAAATTATATTTGAAAGTTAATTTAATCATAATTGGTACAAAATAATTAGAATTTATATTCTTGCAACTTTTTGTTAATTTTAATTTTAAAAAATAGGTTTATTATAATTAAAACATTTAATTATAGTTTTATAAATGATGAGATATATCTCAATTACAAAGAATTCTTTTTCTTAAAATATTTACCGGTAGGTATGTCGATTTGGAGTTCAGATCCTCAGTCCAGTTTTATGGTGTCTTATTGTGTCCAGTGAATCTCAACCATTTATTTATACGGGCCCCATATTTATTTATGCGGAACCCACGCGGGACTCGCATAAATAAATGGCTGAGATTCACTGGACACAGACAGAGGATCTTGTCCCGTCGATTTGAGATGCCCAGCCCAACTTATAATTTATTATACTTAACCAGTTAATTGATAATGTCACAAGAAAATCTTCCAAAAGGCTTTCCTTTATTTATACAAACACTATGCGAGTATAAGATTAACATTGAGATGCTCATTCTCTTAACCTAACATTATTATTATTGTCATTTTTTAATAATTAAATTAACATATATGATTTTAAAGGAAGAACGGAAATGGAAGGAAAGAGCCGTTTAGTCTTTTGTTTTATTCAGTAGGGATACTAGTAAGCTCCCTACTATATTCGGAAAGCGAACCTTAAATTTGTTACAAGCTTATGCAGAAGGCATATAGTGAAGTTCCAGGAGTCCATGTTGGATGGAACCTTGCAACCCCCACCGTATAACCATTACCGAGATAAATGCAACCGTAACTCGTCGAAACACCACCGTATATTGTGGCTCCGGTGTTGTACGACCAGAGGATTTCCCCAGTTCTAGTGTCCATTGCGTATAGAGGACCATTAGGAGCCACTGAACCAGCAAAAAGTAGATCATTCACTACCGAGACAGGTCCATGGGACGTGTCGTTGCTGGGGTTCGCTGTTGACCACAGTATTTGCCCTGAATTTGCTTCCAGGGCCACCCAAGCTCCTGCAGTTGTTGTCAGGTTAGACGGTGCAAGCCTGAAACTTTCTCGATTGCTATTGACAATGTTTGTATACACTGTCCGACCGTCGTTGGCTGCACCCCATTGCCCTCCTCCCTCCAACCCACCCGGCCCTGCACGCTGTATACTCAAAAAATAGTTACCTTATGAGTTCTTCAAATTTTTCTTTCATATTTGTAACAGTTTTGGTAATTTCCCAATTTGTTATAGGTGCAATCATGCCTGCACCCACGGAGCTACACGGGGCATTAGCCGTCTAAGATTTTTTTAAAAAATTATTTTTAATATATATATATATAAGAATAGAGTTATTTAAAAATCAGTGGTATATTTAACTTTCCAAAATTTAAAAAAATAAATTTCTGGCTCATCTATGACTGCACAGCTGCAATCAAATTGCAACTTCGTTTGCGCTACCTATATAAAGTTCTGAGAAAAATTTAGTTCATCATTTGTGGGTTACCTTGAGCCAGACTATAGCACCATTATCACGGTCTAGAGCCCAAGCATAGCCGCTCTTTTGAACGGCCACCACAATATCACGTAGTCTTCCATTCATAAATATGCTGAGAAGCATCGGAGCCTCTCCGAAGTCTGCATCTAAGTTAGGACCTGGGGGGCAATCAGGATTGTTGGGAACCAAACAAGCAAAATAAAAAACATCATAACCTCCCAGTTGCATGGACCATGCAATGATTCCTGTATCAATATTGATAGCCAGAATGGAGTCGAAGTGGACGTCTGGTCCAATACATTGATCGGGTTGGGTCGGCTTCGTTGTCTGGTTGTTTTGCCTCGCTTGACAAGCCTCGACCTCTGGCGGAGCCCTGTAGAGGTTTCCAGTACCGATATACACTAGCCGTCTAACTACATCAATTGAAGGACTGCTTCCCCATATGGCAGCTCCTGAGTAGCCTCCTAGTCTTCCACCATTATCAGGAGTCATATAGGTCCGCCACATAATTGCACCAGTTCGAACATCTAGCTTCACAAAACTGCCTCTGAATGTGCACTTATGAAGACAAACTGATGCATGAGCTGATACGCCCAAAATCCTTAAGAAGTTCGAACATGAATTATCTAAGAAGAGAGATTTCATTTGCACGTCCCTTAAGTTAAGGTTCATTGTTACTGCTACCCCTAAATCGAAATATTTGTAAGGAACAACTTAATTCCATGTTATCCCAAGTCAGGTGTGTACTTGATTGACATGAAACCAAACTTGTAAGAGATTACCCCAAGAAAAATGTTCCAGATTGCGAGATCACAGCTAGAGGGCGGGGGTCTAACTGAGTAGACCACATGAGTCTGCCACTTGATCGAGTCACAGCTATCACAAAGGCCGGACCATATATTCCAACAATAAGGAGATCATTGGCAATTGTCGGAGTTGCTCTTGAAACTGTTGTGTTAACCGTAACTCCTGTCCCATTTAGTCCTGTTATTTGGCTAAGGTTCTGCTTCCATATTAGGGAACCATCGAAGGCATTCAGTGCATAGAGGAATCCGTTCCATGAAGGAAAGTAAACAACTCCGTCAGCTATTGCAGGAGTTGCAGATATGTCCTTACCCGCAAAAAAGGTCCACTTCAACTTCAGTTTTCTAACCGTCGACCGATTGATCAGCACCTCTCCAGTGGCGCGCCTTGAATTGCTTATATCAGCCCCATGATTTAGCCACTGAAACATGGTTACGTTGAAGTTCTAGAATAAAATATGCTTGCACAAACCAAGTGCTTAAACTGGCAAAACGTGAAATCTCCATCAAAATTTAAACACAGTATATGAAGGATTTTGACCTTCTCTTTTGCCAAGTCGTCGGAAAAGGACTTAGTTCAGTCTACGATTATATATACAATAGGATATATCGGTCCCAGTTAGACCAACATAAGAAAATTAAAAAATATAAAAGAAGAAGAATACTACAGCAGATTGAGTACTTACATTTGCGTTGGCATCATCAGTAAATGAGAAAAGGCATAAAACTACGAGCAGAAGTCTGATAAGGCCCAAAAAAGTTTGGGTTTTAACATAAGCCATTTTGATTAGGCAATGCCTATGAGGCTAACAAGATATGATTCAAGAAGCCAATATGCACTTGAGCTTAATGAATATCCAGTTTTTGTGATTTTAAAGTACCTTGCAGAAGAATTTTGACTTCTATACGCTATTGGATGGTAGTACCATGCCTAGCTATGAAGGTAGTAAGGGGCTTGCCAAAGATGTCATTAACCACCGAAGGAGTTGGGGCCACGATATACACCATACTCGTAGTCATTAGCTGACTAACTTCAGCACACAGTTTTAGGCACATTATTAATGGTCTTCAATACAAGCTTACCTCATTTTGACCTTTTATTTCTTCTCTTTCCAAGTTTCTGTTTTCAAAGGTTGAGCTTTGATAAGTTGAGTGCACGGTTGAGACAGTTTGTAAGTTCATATCCAGATTCAAGAGAAACCTTTTAACTAGTGGAAACTGAAATCTTAAAAGTCTTCAGCAGGTTCAAATTTTATGGTAAGCATGCACATAAGATTTGAAACTCCTTTTGTTATCATAGACCAAAACAAAACAACCTTCAGTTACAGATCAGACATTAACAAAAACAGCCCATGAATGTGCATAACTGAAAGTCCACTAGAAGGAATGGGGTGAGAGGAAGCTGACAAACAACCAAGCAACAAAGTTACAGCTTTTTGAAACAAGTTCCACTATGATTTTCTTGTCTATCTAAATAATTCAAGAAGTTGTTAAATTAACTCCTAAAATCTTATCTCCTCTGAGAATCAATCTTTACGATAATCTAATGACAGAGTAAGCATAAAAATCGTAGACAAAAAGGGTACAATATTTCATATCCGAAAATGATTCTCCCCTACTTTCCTTCTATTTATGACAGGGAAAACCACAGACTGAGCAAAACAGTACCTTCTACCTTGTGCCTTAACAGATGAGTAAGGACACATTCATGGATATATAACTGCATCTACGGCATAAAGGACTTGATATATAGCATATACGAGCAGCTAGGCCAAGCACAAACATTGTCAGATGGCACCCAGAGTTCCCCCAAACACTTCAGTAGGTTCACAAAATAGCCCCAGTGAAGTGTTCAGAGGAACTCAAGGGGACAGCTGACTGCCTCATCTTTCTCTTCATTTTGTTCCTCTCTGGTTAAAGACTCTTACCCACTACCCATATATATAGTGAACCATCTAACAGATCAATGCCACCCCAATTCTATCTTCGTATTCCTATTCACAGAAAATGTTCCTTTTGCTACGCAAGAGGGGACCATCAGAGAGATGAGCGAAAATCACCAAGTTGCCAGAAAACTGAACCTGGTCACATTATTGGATGATGGGATCGGTGGACACTAAAAGAAAATGGTAATAAGAGAATCCAAATCTTCGAAAGCTCTTCATCTTTCTCTCGTACCTCTTTCATATCCATCTTTTCACTTTTATCTAGGGGACATAAGCTACAGCTTAATTTACCAGTCTCCAATTACTTGTTCTTGCTCAACTCCAAGATATAGATCAATCATTGCCAACTTAATTAATAAATGTTCACGTCCAAATGCCATTAGTGGTCTAATTAAGCAATCCTAAGTCTAGTTTTGATGGGTTGGGTTATATTTTGACACATCAAAAAGTGCAAGTGCAAGGCATACATTTTCTTTTGGACAGAAAGACACTGTCTTTCTTTGCTTAAATGGCAAAGCTAAAAAGAGAGCTGTGGATAAAGATCACTGGAAAAAGGTAAGCATGGCATGGCATAGACGTGGCCACACAAGTCTGATATGGTTCTCAACCTTGTATGAAGCCAGCCCACAGTTCAGTCTGGTTTCACTTGGAAAAGCTTTATGTACTCGTAGTCTTCTGAAGGGAACAGGGCCAACTACATGAATAGAATAGATCCAAAGAGAGAGATATGACTAAACAGGCACTAGAATAACAAGCTTTAATTACCAAACAACGTAACTCGTCTCAATTTAACTTGTTAAATTGTCACTTGACAGAAGACTGATATAAAAAGATCTAACAGTTACATTTGAGCGCTGCAGAGTTTTAAAGAAGAAAGAGCAATTAAGTAGAGCCAGTTTTTGCATAATGATTAGATGTATTGAGTTGGGAAAGACAATGAATATAGGGGATGGATGTCGGTAGGGGTAATAGAATGTAATGATAATGAAATTAGGAATAAAGGGATTAATAAAATAAGATTGTGCAACTTAAATATAAAACGGAAAATGTCTGATGTCTTACATGTATCTATGAGCTAAGCATGTTTAACTCTAAAACTACAGTACCAGTCAGAAAATGAACATTGGCAATGAAATGCCAAATCACGCAAAAACGCCACTTCAATGTACGTTGATGTATAGTTTCAATATACAAACAAGATTCACTTTTACTGACCAAAGACTGGAGCTTTCCAGCTTCTTGATTGAACTCGTTTGATGTTTATATTCATACTCCACATAATATTTCCATTACCTTCATTAAAAAGAAAAAAGAAAAAGAGAACCACTAGCAATTCAAGGTATCCCTCAAATTTGTTTATTAACAATGGCATCGATCCAGACAAGTACCCTCTTCAAGTGGATTTAAGGGTTAAAACTCAAGAAAATGAATAAGATACTCATTTCTTCCTTTTGTGTCTATGAGGCGATGTGATATTCTGACAGTGAAAGGACAGATAGAATGATGTACACGTATGTAAGAAAAGGGTGTAACGCTTTGCTTCACCATTTTCGTTATCTCCCTGAAGCCAGTGTTGCGTCCAGGTTCAGTATACTTATTGGTCCCTACTCCAAATTTCTACCAAAAGCAATATCGCAAATGCATGAAGGATATGGACGCCATCTATAACCTTCACTTGGAAGCGATTCAAGCGGTGCCAAAGGGGCAATGCCTGGTAATAAATTGCTCTTCAAGTGTGTCCCCTAGAGTCCCTCCGAGTACTTCACTGTAGATTCTTTTTTAAGTCACAATAATCATACACTCAAGTGTTTGGAGCACTTCCCGTGTCATTTCGTGATTAAAATTATATTTTTAACTCCAACGTAATACAATTTAAATATTAATATTTTGAAATATTTAATTTAAAATAAATATTTTTAAAATATTCACAACAAAGTTAATTAAATAAAAAATTTAAATATCACGGCAACAAAAATGGGATATGATTAATTATTTTTTAATTTAAAAACAAGCTCTAATATCATGTGACAGAAAAAGTTAAGTTTACTATTTGAAATTATATATATAATTATTATTAATCTTTAATTAAATCAATTAACTAGTATTGCTTCCAAAACTTTGACACAGTGCTTCACCATTGCATTAAAGTGGGCCTATTTTTTGAAATATATAAATTTATTATTATTAATTCTAACTTAAGTTAATTAACCAGCTTTGCTTCCAAAACAATGTGCATAAAAAATATATCAAACATATAAATGGAATACGCAATTCAATATTCATTAAAAATATATCAAAAGTATAAATGACACATGTAATTGAATAAGAATAAATAAATAAATTACATGCATATATAAAACCTTATTTGATTTTAATTATTTATATAATATCAATAATTTAAAATAATACTTTATATCTTTGATAATTAAATTAAATTAAATTAAATTAAATCATTAGTTATTAAATAAATCCAATTTATGTTATAAATAGAAATTTAATTTGAATTTTGAAAATAATTTTTAAATTCATTTAGAAATCATTTTCATTTATTTTGACTCCTTTAATAACTTAAATTGAAATAATTATCAAAAACTATTCTTTTTTACTTATTATAATTTTACATTTTAATCTAATTAGAAAACTACGTATACTCTAATTAAAAAATATTTTAATATAAAAGAAACTACTTTTAAAATTAAATAAAATATATCAAATTTAACTAAGAAAGTTTATTGCATTATTTATTCATTTATATATCATTTTCTTAATTAAATAAAAATTATTCCTTAATAAATTAGAAAACATTTTCTAAATATTAAATAAAGCTCAATTTTCTTAATTAATAAGTGGAAATATTTTTAAATTTAATTATGAAAAATATCCTTTTTAATAAATTAAGAAAATTGTAATTCAAATTAATAAAAATAATTTGTAAAGAAAATAGAATAATAACCCTTTTAGACAAATAATAAGCTTAAGTTATTTCAACTAAATTGGAATAAATTACTTTAATTAAGAAAATTACTAATTCCATTCTAATTGAACTATATTTAATTTTAATGTAACTAAGACAAATAATTAATTCAGCTATAAAACTGATTTAATTTCTAAAACAAATTGAAGATTATGTTTAGGTTAAGATATTGTAACTTATTCTAATTTGTATTACGCTTAATTCAAAATTAGGTTAATTTAACCCAATTTCCAAAGAGTCTCTTATTCCAACTTAAGTTCAGGTGTCTTTATTACCAAAAAAAATCCCCTTATTCCAGATATAGAATCAATATTGAGTAATAACAATCAAACGATATCACTGTTAAAAGATTAGGAAAAAAGAAAAAAATTGAATCTTTTATAATTTCTGGTAATTTATAACTTAATTAAAATTCAAAGATAATAAAATATGAAATACAAATCTTACCTTATTATAAATATTGAAATCATATAAATTCCTCTAAAACTACAAGTTATAAATGTCTAAAATATTATATACATGCTCATGTTACCAATTACCAGTTGCCACGAAGAGTTAAACACACATACAGAAAAAGGAAATCAGGAATCGGTAACAATAGTATAGATGCAAGTTGCAAACTTTATAAGAGATAAAGATTTGCAATCTTTTACAACAGTGAGAGTGTAATCAAAAGTTGCCTCAGGGAGGAGAAGCAAGTTGGAAAAAGTAGAGACACAAGTATTTCTACACTCTTAACGTATTCATGGGGCCTGCCGGTGAGATGGCCATGGGGATGCATTAGGTGTAAAATGAAGAGGGGAGTGATGCTTTCTCAATAGGGACTTCCGGTCAGGTGACTGATCTGTTGTACGATTCAAGTGTGAAAGCTTGGAAGCACTTTTTGGAGCTTCAATTTCTTCCAGTGTAGCTAATACCTCAGACATATGAGGCCTCAACTTAGCGTCATTGTTTAGACACAGTAAGGCTACGTTTGATGCCATAAAGGAACCTTTTTGAGGATACTGCCCCCCCAACTTGGTGTCCATAATCCGGAATACTTTCCTCTTGTCACCCAGATAGGGTCTAGCCCACTCTACCAAATTCTGCTCCAAACCAACCTTTGTTGTATCAATAGCACGTCTCCCTGATAGTAGTTCAAGTAGCATAACCCCAAAGCTATATACATCACTTTTGGCTGATAGCCGACCTGTTGCGTTGCGCAAACAAAGCTACATTAGACAAATAAGTTGGTTCAAATTTGCAACAAATCCTGCACAACATGAGTTGCAAATCATCTGTTACACATTAAATCAGAGTAAATACATATTCCATGGCAATTTAGAACACAAAGATATCATTATAATGGACTAGAAAAGAATAATGAAGTCCACTTTAAAACGTCAAGACATGCACCACAAAGACGCAGATCTTTCCTTTGAAAGCAATGGTAGGACCCCTCCAATTCTATAAGAGTGAATTTCGCCACCCATATGATCATGATTTTTTAATTACTAGGCTAGGTCTCTGAAATATTTAAGCGTCATAACCTAAAACCTTGTTTAAATGACGAGCCTTTTCAACATCATTCAGCAATAACACAATCTTCCCTAAAAGCTATCATTCCAAACCAAAGTTTCTGTTGGAAAGGTTTGGGCATCAAATAGGGGTACAAGTCATCCACCAACAGTCATTACTTGAAGGTCTACCTAGATTGTCATGGATGGGATGGATTGCTTAAGATATAAATACTTAATTCACAAAAAAGAAAAAGTCTTATCAACAACTTAGCTTTTTGGCATCACAATTTAGGAAATAACAGTAATTAAGCAGTTAAAAAAGCTTCAAAAAAACACGGAAAACGTGCTATTAATTGAAAAGAGAACAATTGACAGACCTGTGGCAACATATTCAGGAGCTGCATACCCTTGAGTACCCATAACTTGAGTCGACACATGAGTTCTATCACCAGTAGGGCCTGCCTTGGCCAAACCAAAATCAGAAAGTTTTGCATTGAATTCCTACAAGACAAAGCATTTTAATGTCAAATTACTATTTTATTTCACAGGAAGAAGAACGAAATGCAAGTTCAAGAAGAAAAGGAAAAGAATATGATGAAGGACATGAACTCTTCGACTTTATGCTATCATACTGCATCAAGTAGAATATTTGAAGCCTTGAAATCACGGTAGATAACTTGGGACTCTGCATCATGAAGGAAAGAGAGCCCTCTAGCAGCACCTATGGCAACTTTCATTCTCACTGCCCACGGTAGTGGTTGTGGTCCCACTGAAAAACAAAATTAGTATCAAGGTCTCCTGATGTTTATTGTTCAGATGATATTTTCATAATTTCTGCATTTCATTACAGACCTACTTACACAAAGTATAGGAGAGCTCAAGTCAAAAATTTGCTGCAGTTAATTTTCCCAATTTAGGTCTTACAGAACAGTCTTTAAATCACCGCACAAGAAAAATTAACCATTTCTATCTGCTACTGTTTGTTATCCATATTTGGTCAGCACCCAAATGAAAGCAGCTACTTGCATCCTTACAAGTTTATGAAGCTGGAAGGAGCTGCTAAAACCCCAAACACTAAGGAGAAAAGTACAATTTAGACAAGTGGAGCCTTAGCTCTAGTTATACCTAGTTGGATAGGCAACTACTTATAAAGGCAATGATTACTTGCCATCCAGGAGGATTAGCCACACTAGTGCCCTAGTTGGATAGGCAATTACTTATAAAGGCGATAATTACTTGCCATCCAGGAGGATTAGCCACAATAGTGCCAAGAAATAGCCCAAACTTAAACACAAAGGAGCTCCAGTAAATTTTTAGGTAACAGATTCGTACACCGGAAGGAAATTCGGAAGTTTCATGGATGATCCCCTAATCAAGGATGGTCTCCTGGCCACCATGACCATCAAAGACTCTACTTTCCTCTTTATGAATGTGGTAAATTACTGCCCAAGCATGATAGAAATACGTTTTATCTATCCACAGGGCAACAAAAAGAGGCGCAAGAACTAGTGATAAGCAAAAGAAAAGGTAAATGGGCAGATTAAACACTCTATTATGTAAGAAAATAGAATAGCATATTGCCTTCTTGTATTCCTGTTTCTTGACAAACATAGAAGGAGAAACATTGGAAGGAAACTAGCTTAAAGAAAGGATAATGTAGGGGGAAAAGTATTCCAAGTAAACACAGAGTTACTTACTTCTAAATAGATGGCTTTCTAAACTCCCTTTAGGCATGAACTCATAGACCAAAAGCCTGTTTTCACCTTCCAAGCAGTACCCAATCAGTTTCACAAGATTTGGGTGATGAAGTTGCCCAAGATAATTAACCTCTGTCTGTTAAAAAATTTACCAATTACAAAATAAAGGAAATATTTAATATGAAAAGTACTTTTTAAAAGAATAAGAAACTTACCAACCACTCCTTGTGGCCCTGAAAACCATCAGGTTTCAACTTCTTAACCGCAACAGCCATTCCCAATCCAGGCTTTGCAGCAGTCAACGTATTTTCATCAATCCAACCTTTGAAAACATAACCAAATCCACCTTCACCAAGAAGACTGTCAGGACGGAAGTTTCTAGTGGCATTTTTTAGCTCATTGAAAGTGAAACCTTTTAAATTTGGTGACCCCAATATTTCACCTTCAGTCCTTGGTTTGGGAAGGTTTTCAGAATTGCTCGCTCCACTGTATGATGAAATGGTCAAAGAGGAAGGAACTGAAGAACGACTAGTTTTAGTTGACGGTCTTGAAGCACCTGATACTCGCAATAACAGAAAGTGGAGCAAGGTTTCAATTTTGATACCAAATTACAAAAAAATTGGGAAAGCAAGCTACGAACTTGCAGGTAGGTCCTACTTCACAACCTACAGTACAGCCCAGGTGACAAGTATGCAAAAGAAGTTTTAACCATCGGGACCTGGTCCCATCTTCTCAGAGCTTAAAGCTTAGTAAAACCAAAACAGCTAGATCTTAAAGCAATGAGAACATTTCTGGAAGATAAGATCTTAATTATGTGCAGTTCCTAGCATGGACGAGTATGTGAAAACTAACCTCCTCCTGCATATGTAACCTCATTTGCCAACATCCTTATTACAGTAGGCAGAAACAAAGTAATCAAATTAGATGTAATCTCTTACATAATCAACTCATGTCCATTACGAATTATATCTAATCCCAATTGATGAGTTGGTATCCAAATTAAAGGCACATACAATAAGTTCAAATAATTTAAGTCAAAATTTATTCATAAAAGCATAGGCATCAAACATCAACATTTATAAGTATTAAATTCATGCAAATTTCAAAAGATGCAATTCATAAAATCGTTTTCCAAACTAATCATTCTCATAACTTCTTATTATGCTGATCCATCCAAAAAGTTATCCAGGATTCAGAGATCAACAATTGATGAAGAAAGCCAACCAGGGGAAAAGGGCATAGCTACTTTAAACAAAATGCAAAAAAAAAAAAAAGAGAAGAAGAAGAAGAAGAAAGAGCAACTCCAGAACAGTTGAAAGAAAGAAATGACGTAAAGATAACAGATTTCTTTTATATAATTTATATTCATAGGAGTTTCTTTGTAGAAGAGTTTAAACTACCAAAAAAAAAAGTCCTTATAAAAATAACTATTTTAATATTAAATTTCAATTAGGTATGATTTTATCTTGAGCTTTAGTTTTTTTACCATAATTAAAGTTTTTTTTAATCAGTTATTAGGATCAATAGGGTTTAGCTTCTTAGTTATGTTTAGTAAAAATCTAAAACCCGCAAAAGTACAGATTGCTGCCAACTGAAGACAGAGAGTTCTGCTTCAGATAAATGATTGAAAAGGGTGCCGAACAACAAAATCAATCCAAAATCTACAGGCATAAGGTTCAAAAATTAAAATCATCGCCGTATAAAACGAGCCATACTCAACAAAGAAAACCACACAATGAAAGCAGAAGTCAAGCAATCCTGACCTTTTAGACAAAAACCATAAAGCACGAAGCTTGCGAAATATCAAGCAAAACCGATTTAACACAAGCACCCGAGACGCAAGACACAGAGAGAAAGGGGGAAAAAAAAGGTAGAACAAAGGAAACCAGTTACAAAGAGCGAGCGTTACCAGAGGGAGTATGCGAGCTCTGGGTGGCGTCTACTTTTAAGCCAGAAGACTTTAAGCAGTTGCCCATCCCGGCGACGCTCTTCAACTTAAGTTTCAGGTGTTCAAACTTCTAACAATGAAAGAAATTGAAGACCCATATCATAAAACTTTTGAGTTTGCCAACGCCCAGAAGCCAGAAGAAGTAAAACCCATGCAAATTGACCAAGTGGGGTTCTTTCCCGGTGTGACCCAAGTGGAAGATACACTATGCTACGCAGCACGACAAAACACATAGCTGACGCTCGACAAATCGTGGAGTTTGAGAATGAGAAATTCAGAAGCTGTGAATACAACTTGTTATATTTAAAATAGAATACTTATGTGACCGTTGTTGAAAAAAAAACTCATCTGAGTTATGGAATGGAAGGAAGCCTAATATATCTTACTTCCATCCATTTGGTTGCAAGTGTTCTACATTGAATACAAAGGAAATTTTGGATAAATTCGATTCTAAGACTTACTTAGGAATTTTTCTAGGTTATTCATTATCTTCGAAAGCTTATAGGGTTTACAATCTTACTTCTAATACTGTCGAGGAAACTATTCATGTCAAATTTGATGATAGTTCTCAACCAAATAAGAGAGATGATACTGATAATAAAACCCTATCAGTACCCTTGGTTGATAGTGAAGACGTGTCACCATCAGATACTCCTTTAGACAAAGTAGAAGATATTCCTGAAACTCTTAATCTAAAAAGGGGTTGGAGATATAAGAGTTCTCATCCAGAAGATCTGATTATAGGAGAAACCTTAGAAGGTGTGAGAACTACGTCCAAATTTAGAAGAGAAGCAAATGTAGCTTTCATTTTTTAAATAGAGCCTAAGAAAATTGATGAAGCTCTTCAAGATGAAGCTTGGATTTAGCCATGCAAGAGGAATTGAATCAATTTACTAAGAATAAAGTTTGGTCTTTAGTTCCCAGACCCTCTAAAAAGTCCATCATAGGAACTAGATGGGTTTTGAAGAATAAAGTAGACGAGTCAGGTAGAGTGAGTCGTAACAAAGCGAGAATAGTAGCACAAGGCTATAACCAACAGGAAGGAATAGACTATTATGAGACTTATGCTCCTGCAGCAAGATTAGAAGCTATTAGGATTTTGCTTGCATATGTTGTCTTTCATGACATAAAGCTATTTCAAATGGATGTGAAAAGTGCATTTTTTTTAATGGTTTTATAGATTAAGAGGTTAATGTAAAGCAACCTCTTAGTTTTGAAGATTCTAAGAAACCTTATTATATATATAGACTTCATAAAGCTTTGTATGGATTGAAAAAAGCTCCTCGAGCTTGGTATGATCGTCTAAGTTCTTTTCTAATTAAGAATGATTTTAGTAGAGGACATGTAGATAAGACGTTATTTAGAAAATGCATTAAGAATAATTTCATCATAGTTCAAATTTATGTTGATGATATTATCTTTGGTGCAATATCTAAAAAGCTATGTACTAGTTTTGAGAATTTGATGAAGAATGAATTTAAGATGAGCATGATGGGTGAATTAAAATTCTTTCTTGGGTTGCAAGTTAAGCAAACCGAAGAAAAGATTTTTATTCAT
>JANITX010000003.1:23365444-23378060 GCA_027564395.1 Erythroxylum ulei
GAGTTTGGTCTAATTGAGTGCTCTAGCACGCCACCTTCGCGGGCACAGACTCGGATATCACCATCGATATCGGGTTTACGTCTTGCGGGAGTAGGGTGTTACAAGTTGTACCCATAAAATTAGTTGTTGAGGGATGACTTTTTTCAAGGTCAAGCATAGATATAAGTTGGGCATATTGTTCATTCGTCAATCTAGCTGTTGGGATGGTATTGTTACCCTCAGTTTTCTCCATGTGTTGCGTATTGCAATGATTTATTCCTTTTGTCCCACCATTTCAGTTAGCCATATAGTTCAAAACAAGTTTCTTTGGAGTGCCTCGTCTTTTTACAATGGTCACAAATAGCTTAGAGATGTCATGATTACTTGTAGATTTGCAATTATTATTGGCTTTGTTTAAACTATTTGTCAAGAATGTTGCTGCATTAATAGAAGCTAATCACCAGTCCACTGTTAATTATTGTCGCTCTTCTTGGGCTACCTGTGCATAAACACGAGATAAAGAACGCAAGGGACCTATATTCCAAATATTAGAAAGGGCAGTTTTGTTTTTTTCATTTAAACCCATTAAAATTTGGTGCAGTTTTTCTTTTTTTCTTTCTGCAACAAGTGCCTTTGCTGAATCGCAGGTATATGGTGGGATTTGTAAATAAGTGATGAGTTCATCCCAAATGCCCTTTAACTTGGTGTGATATATTGAGACAGTCATTCCCTTTTGCAAGGTATTCATCATCTCAGTTTTCAATTGATGAACTCGAGAAGCATTACCTTGTGAAAATCGTTCATTTAAATCTCTCCATAACTCTTACTTTGTCACAAAAAATGTCACACTATCATGCAGCGTAGGATGAAGAGAATTGAAGATCCAAAAAAGGACCATTGAATTACATTTGCTCCATACAAACTCTTCTTTTAAACCAAATGGTGGACGAGTCATAAATCCATTTACAAAGCCAAATTTGTTTTTGGCTTAGAGTGCATTAGTCATAGCATGACGCCATATAGGATAATTTTTTTCTTCTAGGAGACAAGTTAGTAACGCCATCCCTGGGTTGGCAGAAGCATGAAGGATGTATGGTGATGAGGCATTAAGGTTAATTTGGGTAGTATTTGATCGATTGTTACTAATGCTCGAAGAAGTGTCTTCAGTCATGGAAAATTTAGGATTGTAAATGCTTTGATACCATGCCAAAATATAAAAGGAGAGTTGTTTTACTCTTGTCTTTCATTACTAATAAATGATATTCTTATATACAAGAAGGAACTTGAATTAGCTCTTAAATCAAGGAAACTAAAATAAGATACAAATCAATACAAATAAAGCCTTAAATCAAGGATGATAAATATGGAAAATGAATATTTACAGTTGACTAATGCTAATAAGTTTAAACAATTTTTTTCTTAATTCATGCTTGAGAAGATTGCTTTATAAGAAATGTTTAGCTTAACACTTATATCATAGATAAAGAAAATAACCCCTAAAAAAGGTTTCACGTTGATATCTTCTTTTAAATTGCTATGTATAAAGATAATTTACTTTCATATAGTGGGAGAGCCCAACCTTGTGAGGCTGTAATGGCAAGAATTATATAAATGGTAGTCATCTTAGCTATAGAAAAAAAAATCCTTAAAATCCACCATATATTCTTAGCAATTACCTAATATAACTAACATAAATTTAAAACATTCAATACTATTATTAAACCTAAGTTTGATTGAGTAAACCTATTTACAGTCAACTGTATACCCTTAGGTGAGCATGGAACAACATCCCATGTATAATTACCTTAAAGAGCTTAAACATTTTATCTCATACTTTTTTGTCGACATCTATGCTATTTTTTAAGTAGAAGAAGCTGGAAATGATATAGAAGATAAAGTAGCAATAAATAAAGCATGTTAAAAGTCTAACCAACTCGGAGGATGAGTAAATCGTATAGACTGTTAAAAGAGCCTATTGTACAACTTATACATAATAAGAAGCAAAAGTTGTTGGTGGGTCTAAATCAAAAATAAGCAATATTGTTAGTTATGATACATGTGTATGACTTAATTGATGATGATAAATATTTAAAATATCAAAACTAGGAAAAGTAACAAGTGAATGATCTTTTATTAATTGAGAAAAAATTAATTCTTAAAGAAAATTAAAATTACATGGCATATGCATTTTCTTATATTCAAAGTCATAATATACACAATTTTTAAGGATTAGATTGTATCCCATAAAGACAGATTGATATGATTAAGCAAAGGAATTTTTTTGCTCATGAGATGAAAAAAGAATCAAGCAAACATAACTAAAGATTAAAAAATGATGATAAGTAGCATTTTTACCATAAAGGTAATCATAGGAAGAATCAAGATTAGGTGATTGTGAAAGTAATCTAATAAGGGAAACTATAATAGAAAGAGCCTCAACCTAAAAGTGAGGTTGAACAATTGATTCAAATAATAAAGTGCAAATAACTTTAAGAAGATGTTAATTTCTATTATGCTACATTATTTTATTATTAAATGTACAAATAAGAGTGTTATTTTATAATTCCTTTCTTAACCAAAAAATCATTAAAGGCAATATACATAAATTATAGCTAGAATTAGCTGAAGAAATTTAATAATAAAATTGAATTGTGTGTCGATATATTTATGAAATATTTGAAATGTTAAAAATATCTTGATTTTAAAATAAAAATATCCACATAAATTAACTATATTTATCAATAAATATTACAAAATAATGATAACATGCATAAGAAATTACAAGAGTGGTCACCTATATATCACTATGAATAACGTCAAAACATTTTTCAGCATAAATAACTTTAATAAGAAAAGGAATAAGTTTGTGTTTTCCTAATTGACAAATTATATAATGAAAGGAGAGAATACCTATGTTTATCAAGATGACTCAATAAATTAAAATTCATCAAATGAAATAAAATAGTCAAATTGGGACTTTCTCATTAAGGAGTAATATAAGCCCTGATGTGATTGCCTCTCTCATAAACTAATCCTTCACATCATAACCAACACAAGAAAAAGATACAATGTTCTACTGAATGTTAGAGAGATACTTCTTAACAACATGAATATGTAAGGCTATCCATAAGTATTTTGAATTTGTATTAAACCATGGTATGTAGGAAAATTATTAAGCAAAGTAGGTGAACTTGTCATATGGTTGGATGTTATGAAATCTATAAGGTATGATTTAGACAATGTTAAATTGTTACCTTTAAACCCTAAACCCTATTGCAAACAAAGATGAGATGATCATTTGATGTACCATCTCTTAGACATGAGTAGGTTGTTTCATATTTTGATGAGTTTTTGTTAAAAGTCGAGGAACTAGAGCAATTTGTTTTTGTAAAGGTAATGGTTTCACCGTTTTGAAGCTAAACTACACAATCTCCATTAATATATCTAGAATTTTTACAATGTTTGCAAAATTATTTGTCCCAATTTTCAAGAATATGATCATAATTTTTATTTAAAACACTGCACCTTAATCATATCCATACTTTTTTACAATGTTTGCAAAATTATTTGTCACAATTTTCAAGAATATGATCATAATTTTTATCTAAAACACCGCACCTTAATCATATCCATACTTTTTCTATTTTCTTGAGTCACAAAAGTCACAGATGTCACAACTAGTTTTTCTTGACCAATAGTAACTTGGGTTACTAAACGTTGTTCTTCATGAAGCAACGCACTAAAGCACTTATTAAGGCTAAAATATGGATGATGAATCATCAAATTAGATCAAGAATTCTCATATACTGATCTTATTTTCATTAAGAGCTTATAATGTTTTAACGTTTTAAGATACATTAGCACAAATTTGATCAAGAACTTTCAAATATATGAGCAAGAGAATTTTAAGATACATTGGCACAAATTTGATCAGAAAATTCAATTCATAATATTTGAAAGAATAATAATATTCATGAATAAAAAGATTTCTTTGACTGAAGTAAGTATCTCACCCTCCAATTGGAATCATCTGATTGAATTAGTTTGTATATATATCTTCGAATATTCTAAAGGATATAAACACATATGATGGTGAGCATCTGATTGTCATATTATGATTTGAAAACTACTCAATTGCATATAAGATTTGGTTTTTAAAATAATCAACTTAAGGAAAGAAGAAGATCAACAAGGAAAAGGATTATGCAATTTTCCATTTTAACTAATGGAAGAAAGATCAAAATCCATTAGTAATTTTGTTAAGGATTAGTTTAAGTGTTTGTTTCTTTCTTTATACAAACATACATAACTAACATTGGTATTAGAGTACATATTAACTTTCTTTTTTATACAAGAACAAAGGGGACATCCAAAATTGTAACAAGTATAGAGGAATCAAACTACTTAGTGACACCATGAAGTTATAGGAGAAGGTGATTAAGAAGAGTGTGAAAAAGGATGTTCCTATCTCAAAATCAATTTAGCTTCATTTCAAGAAGGTCCACGACAGAAAATTTTCATCTCTTCAGAATATTAATGGAATAAGTAATCTACACATAGTATTTATTAATTTGGAGAAGGCATATGATAGGGTACCGAAGAAAATCATATCGAGGTTCTTAGAGGTTAAAGGAGTTCCTATAACCTATATACGGGCTATGTAATAGCCGATTTTCATACTAAGGGTTAGAACCTTAGACTATTGCACATAATTAATATCATTGAGAATTTATGAAATGCATTTCATTCACATGCATAATATTCGCGTACACACATGAATCATGATTTAGGAAACATTGCAAAGACTGTATGTGAACTTAATTGACATGTTCCGGGGTATAAAAGGTTTAGAATGATCATGATGTGAATTGTGTATTGTTTATGTCTTGAATTTTGGTTTGGTGGATTATAATTAGTGAATTTGGAATTAATTGTTGCAATTGAAAAATTGATGAATTAAAATGTACAATTAGCTTAGGAAAAATGTCAAGTGGTAAGATAAGTTGAAACATGAAAAATTAGGATGACTAAGCCTATGAAAATGAGTGACATTTTGGCATGAAAAATTTAGACAATTGGCATAGGCAATTAATTGACAAATGACAACAATGATTGAGTGACAAATGACCTAGCATATTGGTGATATTTGGCAACTTATATATGGGACAAATGGAATGCATGCCCAGTGACATATGTTATTGAAACACGGTGACACCTTGCACCTAGTTTTATTAAACTAATGCAAAAAGTGTTTCAACTGGAACATTCACCATCTTCTTCTTTTCTCTCTACTAAAACTTGCTTCTATCTCACATCTTTGTATTTTGATTTAAGTCTTGCTAAATTGCCACACCAAATCCATACTTTTACCCTTCATAAAGTTAGGTAAAGAACTAGAACATTGTTATTCTTGTTGTGGTCTTTTATCTTTGCTGAAAACCAACCTATTTCCACCTTGAATTTGTGATGATATTGTATGCATGGAGGGCTAGGTTAACTTGATGAATTAAGGTGGAACTTGAGCTAAACAAGTAAGTAAAGTATTGATCTTTATGGCATGCTATAATAGAAAGATTATGATGATTGAATTGGGATGGATTATATATGTTGTTGATGATGAAGTGTGCTAGAATATGATGGATGAACTTGGTTACTTTTATGCTTTGTTCTTGATGTATAAAAACTGTAGGTTATAGGTTGTTATATGGATTAATTAGATTGGGATTTGAAGTATAATGAAGGTGAATTTATGCTAAAGAAAGGTGTTAGTGTAGTTTTCTTGAAATGGGAAAGAACTAGGACTACATCTATGATAGTGAATGATAGTTTTTATTTTGTTTTCATGAAAGAAAGACAATAGTTTATTAGCTTCCACTTGAATAAATTTGAGATGGAATTGGAGATGAAATTGATGAGGAATTGAAGTATAATTAAGGTATAGTTGAGGTATAATTAATGGATTAATATGAAAATGATTTGAATTTGGTATGAAAGAATCTGGAAAAAAAACATTGAAGGAAATGGATGGTGAACCTTCTGTTCACTCATCCCATGATCATGGAAGTTGCATTAGCTCCACGATCGTGGGCAATGCATTGAAATGAGAAAAATTATATTTTGTATGATTATCGAACCATCTAAGGATAAGTAACTTTACTTTGGTGCATTTGGACTTGATTGAGGCTTAAAATGAATCTAGTTTGATGTTGGATTAGTTGGTTAAGTGTTTGATAAGTTTAGGTTGTTAATTGATGTTATAACTTAAGGAATAGATTGTTTGATATCAAAGTATCTAAATCTGGAAATTATGAGTTGTTAAAGGAATAAAAGTGTTCTTATGAATACAAATGTGATCCAAAGGATACGAGTAATGTATTAGGAATGAATTAATGAGAATTGGGAAATTGTATGATTATATAATGCTAGAAAAGGGTTGGTGAATGTATGGTTAATGAATTTAGAATAATCAAGTTTACTTAAGGTATAAACCTAATTGCAAACTAGTTATATCCAAGTTATGATGTATGAATGGTTAAGATTTGTGAATAAGGATACATGTCCGGAAAGTCAATTAAGCATGCTTAAACATGACACATATATATATGCATGATTGAAGATTCATATGATTAATCAACTAAGTAATGTGTGAAGTATTGCATGACTAAAGATGCACAAATTGATCGTCAACATCTAGACATTGCTGGGTGATCAAGGTAATAGCTTATCTGGAGCGTATTGTAAGTTAACCTAGATGTTTTCTCACATAACTAAATTGTTTTCGATTAACTTTTAAATATTCAACTATAATTAAAATGATTGTGATAATTCCAAAAATTGATCATTCGAGAGTTTAATATTCGGGATTATATTAGAAGTGCTTTGTAATTGTATGTGAATATGGAAAATGTGTACTCAACTGAATGTTGAATGCCAGACTCAAATCTGATGAATGTGATAAATGACTTTTATATTGAATGAAAGTTATTGATAACATATTATGTGAATTGACGCATTCCATCACATTTTTATGCATGATCAAATAAAAGAGTTGTAACTGGAGTGACCAGTGTGAAAAAGAACTTAAAGCTCGGAAATGTGCACAAAGAGTCACAGGCTCAGTTATTAATGAGCCCAGTATCTACAATAGGTATGAGACAGAATTTGAAATAAGCCTGGTATCCACAACGGATACGGAACAGTAAGTAGGCGCTCTGTCATAACAAAGTAAAAATAAAAGTGGAGTCACATGTGCATTTGCATTTATATATATCTTTACATGTATCATGTGAATGATTGCGAAGAATTACTTAATGGTTTTGATATAGTGATATGTTTATGTACATGTTGATGATATGAATGATTGAGATAAATGATTAGATTATTTTGAAATGATTAAATGAAATGTTTTTATTTCATGATATATTGTTCAAATATGATGTATATTGTGATCTGGTATTCAATATTAAATGATGTGATACATCTGCTAAATTGGGAAATACACTTGTGAATTTGGTTTATACTTGTGACATTTGTGTTCTGACTGAGTCGGCACATTGATGATGGTTCATTCATTGAGTTAGCAAACACAACAAAATTGCAACGTTGATTTTCAAGTACAAAGGAGGCCTAGCGTCTAAGGTGATATAATAGAAGTCTACTACTGTCAATTTTGGGAACAAAAATGGCTCAAAAGTCTGGTAAGCTAATACTTGCGGAGTCTAGATAGAATACTTTTGTTTAACTTCTCCTTTTATGTTGAACTTTTTGCATAGAACTTTAAACTCCCAAATGTTATGTAATGTATAAACATGGATTATGAAATGTAATGACAACAACATAAGTTTCATTTTGTGAATGAAATGAGGAGTTTTGATCTTTGGAAATACTTATGTTTTGTATGATGCCATAATAAGCTGATGTGACTGCTCTAATATGCCATTTTCATAGGGTATGTTATTAAATTTCCCCTAGATATTTGAGCATATGCTCTATGTTAGTGGTGTGTTACAGGTTACTAAAGATACATATGAAGGGGTAAAGACCAGAGTAAGGATGATAGGAGGAGTTATCTTTCGATATTAGGCTACACCAAAGCTCCTAATTGAACCCTTTTTTGTTTGCAATAGTAATGGATAAGCTCACTAAGAATATTCAAAGGTGTGTGCTTTATTGTACGTTGGTTATTGACGGTATTATCATAGTGGATAAGACAAAAAAAGGTGTTAATGTCAAGCTAGAACTATAAAAGGATATGTTAGAGTCAAATGACTTTAAATTAAACAGGACTAAAACTAACTATTGACTAAATAAGGGCCTTAGTTACCTAGCTAGTGTCCTTGGAAAACCAATCAATATGGATGAGCACACTGCCACAATTGAAAAAGAGGTACCAAACTCAATAAGGATTATAAGGGAGGTAAGCTTATTAAGGATTTTATTTAAATCACTTATCTATGGAAACCCTTAAAAAATGGGATGATAAGAATTTGGAAGGCCTAAAAATATAGATAAAATGATTCCAATTCCAAAGGTGTCAAAAGAACCTAAAGCTAATGTAGTTAATGCAATTATCCAAAATGTGGAGGAACCATAAGTGACTAACCTAGCAGTTCCTAAGGAAAGCCCAATTAAAACACATTCTTTTCTAAAGGAGCCTAAAAAGGAAACTCAAGAGTTAGCTAATACTCTTAGAGAAGGTGATTAAGAAGAGTGTGAGAAAGGATGTTCCTATCTCAGAGAATCAATCCCGCTTCATTCCAGGAAGGTCTATGACATAAACTTTTCATTTCTCTAGAAGATTAATGGAATATTATAGGAAAAGACAATGTAATCTACGCATGGTATTTATTGATTTAGAGAAGACATATGATAGGGTACCTAGAAAAATCATGTGGAGGTATTTCGAAGTTAAGGAAGTTCCTATAACGTAAATATGAGTTACTAAACGTACGTATAAAGGGATAAAGACTAGAGTAAGGTCGATAGGGGGAGACATAGAGAATTTATCTATCTATATTAGGCTATACCAAGGCTCCTCATTGAACCCTTTTTTGTTTATAATATTGATGGATAAGCTCACCAAGAATATTCAAAAGGATGTACTTTAGTGTATGTTGTTTATTGACGGTATTAGTTAAAGGATCAATTCTTTCTTATAAATAATTCTTGGCTCGTGAGGGATGCCTTGAAGAAGCTGAAACAAGATGGATAGGTAGGAGGGTATATTAAAAAGTTTAACTCTCTAATGCTAGATATTGATAATATGTTAGATGAGTACAAACTCTTTGATTTTTTTTTTTGATTTATAACCATAGGCGTAAATAGAGTTGTAAAGGCAAAATGTGAAGGATGTGGTTAGTGCAATTGCAGTTGCTAATGCCTTAGTGGATTTTCTAGTGATGAAGGGAACTAAAGCTGACTCAACTACTTCTTCCAAGGGCAAAGGCTTAGCCCAACAGGAGAAGAGTGAGGGAAAAAAGAAGAAAGACTTTAAGAAGGGAGATTTTAAAGGGAAAGGAAAGCAAAATGGTGGCTTTAAAAATAGGGAGGCATCCTCTAAGAAGGGAAATTTTGCTTGTTATTTACGCAGGGGTCCATATTTTGCAAGAGAATTTTTGAAGAAGGAGAAGTTAAACAGCTTGATTGCAGAAGAAAAGGAGGAAGATTCAAAAGCAAAAATGAATTTGAATTCCTTTTTAAATGCAGTTAAAGGTGAATCTAATCCTTTTGACAAGCTAATGTAGGTGTGAATATAAGTCGATTAATCACAATGCTGGATACAAGTGAGACACACTCTTTCATGGCGAAAAAGATGGTGCACTAATTAGGTCTTAAGGTGTCTAATAAAGATGAAAACTAAGGCACAAGCAGTAGTTGGAGCTACTTGCAACATCCTAGTGAGCATAGGGAATTGGTGTGCCAAGTTTACTTTCGTAGACATACCACTTGAAAATTTTGAGTTCATATTGGAGATCGATTTCTTGAAGACAGCAAAGGCGGTGTTGTATCCAAGTTTGGAAGATATGATGATTGTTCATTAACAAAATTCCTTCTATATTAACTATTGTAGATTCGATGGTGGATCGAAGGATGATAAAACGATAGTAGCACATGTGTAGGCTATAAGCATCAAGAAAGGATTGGAAAAAGGTATAGAGAACTATCTCACTACCATATGGTGGAAATCCTCGATGCGATTGCAAGTTTATTGAGAAAGATTTAGGATATGATGTCGAAAGAGTTACTTAAGACTCTTCCCCCTCATCGAGAGATAGATCATAGGATCTAGTTGGCACTTAGAGCTGTCCCACCTACACGTACCCCAGATAGGATTTCCCATTAGAGTTGAGGGAGCTTCAAAAATAACTTGGTGAATTGTTAGAGGCAAGGCTTGTCCAACCTTCTAAAACCCCATTAATGCCCTAATATTGTTTTAAAAGAAGCAAGATGGAGCACTTCAGATGTGAGTGGACTATTGAGCCTTGAACAAGGTAACAAAAAAAACAAGTATCCTATTCCTTAGTTCAAGATTTGATGGATAGATTGTCGAGAGTTGTAGTTTTTACAAAGCTTGATCTTTGGAGTAAGTATTGGCAAGTGTGGATAGTCAAGGGCAATGAAAAAAAAGACAATATGTGTAACTTAGTATGGATCATACCAATTCTTAGTCATGTCTTTTGTATTAACTAATTCCCCTGTAACATTTTGCAACCTAATGAATGACATGCTATATGACTTCTTTGACTTGTAGTCGTGCATCTCAATGATATCATAATATAAAGCAATGATATGGCAGAACATATGAAACACTTGAGGAAGGTGTTCGAGCAACTTAGGCAACACAAACTCTACGTGAAGATGGAGAAGTGTGTGTTGCACAATCGGAGATTATATTCTTAGGTCACTTGGTAAGCAAGGGTCGAGTCAAGATGGATTTGTAGAAAGTGAAGGCGATAGTTAAGTGGCATATTCCCATGATACTACAAGAGTTACGAAGTTTTTTTAGATTGGCTAATTACTGTAGGTAGTTTATAATGGGGTATTTAAAGAAAGTGGCACCATTGACGAACTTGCTAAAGAAAAAGTAAGAGTAGTGATGGTCACATGCGTGTCAGGAAGCATTCAAAATACTTAAAGTTGTCATCTCTACTAAACCTATGTTGAAGCTGCCTAAGTTTAATCTTCCATTTAAAATACATACACATGCATCAGACAAAGCCATTAGTGGAGTTCTAGTATAAAAGGGTCATCCTGTAGCAATTGAGAGCCAAAAGTTCAAAAGTGTGGAGCAGCAGTACTTGACATATAAGAAGGAGATGCTTGCAATGATGCATTGCCTTAAGACATGGTGAGTATATTTGTTAAAGAGTAGGTTCGTTTTTTGTATCAACAATGTTGTCAACACATTTTCTAAGACCCAAAAGAAGTTGTCCACAAATCAAACCTGAAGATAGGAGTTCTTTGTTGAATATGATTTTTTTGGGAGAATAAACTGAGGGGAACAACAACATGGCAGATTTCTTGAGTTGGAAGGAGATGTTTATGGCCCCATATACCATTACTAATTAGAATTTAATATATTAGAGCAAATCAAAGTTATAGCTCCATTGGACAAAACATACTATAAGATAATCTCACAATTCAAGGAAGGTGTTATACGTAGGTCTTGGTTTGATCATAATGGACTGTTGATGACTAAGAGTAATTAAGTGCGCGTGTTGAGTTTTGATAGCTTACGGAAACAATGATTAAAGGAGACACCTGACTCACAGTAGGCTAGTCAATAAATGCCTTATGTGTCAGTTGGATAAGTCGGAGAGGAAGATGGAAGTTAATTTGCTATACCTTTATCCATTCCTAAAAGATCAAGGATGTTAGATTCGAGGATTTCATTGTTGAGTTTCCAAAGATGGACAACATGGCAACAATCATGGTGGTTGTAGATCGATTCTCCAAATATGCAATTTTCATGCTAGTAGTAGTAATATGTCCCTCAAATGTTGTAAATGAGTTGTTCTATAAGAACGTGATGAAATACTTTGAAGTCTCTGCGAATATTGTGAATGGTATATTAAAGGAGTACTTAAAGCATTATGTAAGCGCAAGTCAAATTAACTAGTTAAGTGTACTTGATACTGCACAATTTTGCTATAAATTACACGAATAGTTTGCTACGAAGAAGAGTCCCTTTGAGATAGTCTTGGGATAATAACCTCTCACTCCAATCGAGATTGCAAGATAAAGGACAAGTGTCCTACGACTTACAAGTTCGCAATGGAAAAGCGAGAGTTGTTGGATGAGGCGAAAGATAGTCTTCGAAAAGCTTCCCGACGAATGAAGAAGGAAGCGGACTTATGGAGGAGATTGTTGGAGTTCGACGCTCACCGTCAGTTTTCATAAAAAAAAATCACCATATGCCATCAATTAATCAATGTACTCCTCAGTTCTCTTTTTGATCACAAACAGTTCTCCTTTCGATCTATGATCCATCCAATCCCCTTTTAAATCACAGTACCAGTATTCACATAGACCTCATGGTTATGTGTATGACTCACAGTAAGACGACTCTAACTAGGGATCAGTTGCTATTGTCTGCTACGACCGGACTCAAATGCATGTAATGAGACCCATGTTTCAG